>CM061234.1:81456237-81691237 GCA_030844895.1 Ambrosia x helenae | reverse complement strand
GGTTAGTCCACGCTGACACAAACTTTTTACGGAACCGGTCCAACCAGTTATTCTTCGTGTAGGTAAAAACATCTGAAAAATATAACCAAAACTTGTCAGGCGTGTGTATGTAAACAAGTACGTATGTAATTATGTAAAACTACTTACCTAGCCGATCCATCTTTTCCAGATATGACTGAAATTGCCCCAAATTGTATTCGTATAGGGTTTCCGTCGCAGAGTCACATAGCCACCAAAACATTCGAACAAATTCCTTCCACTCCTTATCCGTGAACTCCTTCTTGCTGTTCCTGTTGATATTCTGCGAGATATGAAACCGGCATAGATACTTGTACGCCTTTGGGAAAACCACATCACACGCGTTCATCAGCGCAAGGTTCCTGTCTGTCACAATCACTCGCGGCTCCATACATTTGTCCAACATAGACCTTATCCTCTCCAACAGCCAAATGTAGTTATCAATCTTCTCAGAAGAAATAAACGCATGGGCAATCGAAAACGACTGGTTTGTCGACGCCATACCCACTACCTGAACAAACGCCATATTGTACATGTTTGTATTGTAGGTGGCGTCAATCATCAGCACA
The DNA here is from genome assembly GCA_030844895.1 of Ambrosia x helenae. Classification (NCBI taxonomy): domain Eukaryota; kingdom Viridiplantae; phylum Streptophyta; class Magnoliopsida; order Asterales; family Asteraceae; genus Ambrosia; species Ambrosia x helenae. Next base: position 81,690,650 of record CM061234.1, on the reverse strand, counting down.
TGCGGGAATGCGCACCACATAGTATGTGAATGTTTGTGAACGAAGAAAATATCCGTGAGAGCCTTCGAGGTTTCATCCGCACGCGTGTAGTAGGTGAATTCTCTCTCTGTCAGAAAGTATTCGAGGTGCTCCATTGCACCTTTGGGAATGACTGCCTTTCCAGCATTCATCATCTGAGCCGCATTGTGTATATCTTTCAGGGTAGTCTTTTTCTCCGGGTTCTTTGAAACGATCATTCTCCAAATGCTACGCTTAGGAACATCATTCTCTGTCATCTCCCCGACCAGTTGTTTGTCATCCACAGAAAGCCTTCTGGCATATGGGTGACCCTCTAAGTGTTCAAAGGGAGTGTGGTTGTGCGTCAGGTTTTTCACCTTTAACCTCCAAACCCGTGTCCGAGATTCAAACACCCCTGTCAACTCAAACGGGCAGCCAATGTTTTTGCTACCCGTCTTCCTCACCAAAGCCACACTCTTATGCTCCCCCCCAAGAGTGCATTGAAATACAACCTTAACAAAAATAAGTTTATTAGAAAATAAGTTTATTTTTAATTTTTTTAAATAAATAATAATAATAATCGTAATAATAATAATAATAATAATAATAAATACAATAATAATAATAAATAGAATAATAATAATAATAATAATAAAAATAATAATAATAATCGTAATAATAATAATAATAATAATCGTAATAATAATAATAATCGTAATAATAATAATATTAATAATAATAATAATAATCGTAATAATAATAATAATAAAACTAATAATAATAATAATAATAATAATAATAATAATAATCGTAATAATAATAATAATAATAATCGTAATAATAATAATAATAATAATAATCGTAATAATAATAATAATAATAAAATAATAATAATAAATAAAATAATAATAATAAATAGAATAATAATAATAATAACAAAAATAATAATAATAATCGTAATAATAATAATAATAATAATCGTAATAATAATATTAATAATAATAATAATATTAATAATAATAATAAAAATAATAATAATAATAATAATAATAATAATAATAAAACTAATAATAATAATAATAATAATAATAATAATAATAATCGTAATAATAATAATAATAATAATAATAATAATAATCGTAATAATAATAATAATATTAATAATAATAATAATAATCGTAATAATAATAATAATAATAATCGTAATAATAATAATAATAATAATAATAATAATAATATTAGTAACAATAATAATAATAAATACAATAATAATAATAATAATATTAGTAATAACAATAATAATAATAATAATAATATTAGTAATAATAATAATAATACTAAAAAATAATAATAATAATAATAGCCCTAATAATATTAGTAATAATAATAATAATAATAATATTAGTAACAATAATAAAAATAAATACAATAATAATAATAAATACAATAATAATAATAATAATAATAAAGTTTATTAATTAAAAATTAACAATACTCGTAGTAAAGGAGAAACGTAATCCTAAAGGTGTGTGACCCGAAAACCACTGGTGCACCCGTAGGGAATTAACCTTGACCAATGAAAAAACACGTGTTTTTAGTAATTAATTTATAAGCTAAGTTTATTGTTGCTTTTTAAATAACAATTTATAAAATACGCATTTGTTAATATCTTGAAAACAATAGTGACTGAAATATATACCTTCACGAACTGTTCTCCTCTTTTCTTCGATCTTTTTATAACTATAACGTCACCATTTGCCATTCCCGTATCATGTACCCAATCGACCAACTCAACGCGTGTCGAAAATGTCCGGTCTGTCTCGAACCAAAGGTTGATCGGGTTAGGTCCTTCCTCCTGATCTTCTACCCGCTTCTCATCGACAGCGCTGTCTTCATAGTGCGTACAGTCTTGTTCTTCAAATGTGTCATCACCATCGTTAGCGCCGTAAGTATAACCGTAGGCAGGTTGACTAGGCTCATCTTCAAATTCATATGGGTCCTTCCACTGTGTATTCAAGTCCAGTTCTACCGCATTATCACGGTAACGAATGCCAGACTGACCCTGCTCGACATTAAATGACGGACCCTGCCCGACATTATATGATGGACCCTGCCCGACATTATACGACAACCCCTCCTCGACATTATATGAATTAGAGTCGTAAGAATCACCGAAAATTAAGTCGTAATACGACATGTTTCTATATATTGTGGACAAAGAATTGAAATCGAACGAGTTTATAATGAAATCGAATGAATTTCCAATGAATTTATAGCCAAAATCTGATGGGACCAGGCGCCTCGCTTAGGCCTAAGCGAGGCGCCTGGGTAATTAATTCGAGAGAGTTTCAGTCTTAACGGTTAATTAGGGTTAATCAAACTCTCAGCCGCCTCGCTTAGGCCTAAGCGAGGCGTCTGGAATAATAGGTTTCAGAGGAATCTGCAGCTTTATGTCTAATCAGGCAGTCAGACGCCTCGCTTAGGCCTAAGCGAGGCGCCTGACTGCCTGATTAGACATAAAGCTTCAGATTCCTGAAACCTATTATTCCAGACGCCTCGCTTAGGCCTAAGCGAGACGCCTGACTTAGGAGGTTTAATTAGAAGTTTGGGGGGTTTAATTAGAACGACCCATCTAAAATGGGTTGAATTGTCTTTTCTTTTTGGTACTTTATAAATAGTTAACAAAATTATGGTTACAAAACCTAGAAGATTATAATATATTTTTCAAAATAAATTGGTTTTATGAATTTTAAGTACACTTTGGGTAACATTAGACGCATTTGAACTCTTGCACATGTTTCCTACTGTAGCAACTTCTTTTAAAAAAATTATTCATTGAGTCAATCTATCTATTAATTGGTCAAAATTTCCCTTCTAGTTTATTTGAATCCGATAAGATTTTAGTTAACAATCTGATAGTTACTTACTACTAAATATTACTGTTGGATTATACCACATGTTTATATCCTTGCAGAAGTGCAGCTTCCTTTCTGAAGGCATCCTGTTACCTCATTCTCTGATGAACATAAGCAAGGTTGACACCCTAGAGGATTCTTTGAAGATAAATATGATGATGAGAGGGTCCCTCTTTTTTGTGGCGAATGTGGGTGATTAATAATCGGGCTTGTCAAAAGCGAGTCCGGCTGTTAGGATCGTAGAACACACACGCACACGAACACAAGTATTTACGTGGTTCGGTCTAAGCTGACATACGTCCACGGGGGCAACTGGGGTATTCTTTTATTGAGTGATACAAATATTACAAGTACAAGAGAGTATTTATAGGCCTAAATTATATAATATTAATAATACAAGCTAACAAATAGTGATGTTTTCATATTTCTATTTTGGCAACATTTTTTTTTTTTTGCTTTTTCTATTAACTTTTTTTTTCCATTTTGACCACCAATTTTTTTTAAGTTTTTTTTCTCATTTTGGCCACACAATGTTTTTTTTTTACTTTTTGTTTAAGTTTTTATTTCCTGTTTTGGCCACCAACTTTTTATTAAGTTTTTTTTTCTCATTTTGGCCCCCAACATAATGCGTTTTTTTACCCGATTTCACACGGGTTTGGTTTTTGTTCGTTTATTATCTATATATTTAACGACCACGAAATGAATAGCTGCTTCACTCTAACGTACGCAGTCGGCTACCGACCACATCTACCGTGCGTCATCTCCACCATGTGCCGCGGATCACGGGAGATTCCTGGTATTCTCCGTGTAGCCACTGCCACTTTTGTATTTTCTCATTGTCCACGGTTAGTCTCAATGCATTTGTCGGTTACCAAAATCCGCATTAACACGTCATGTGAAAAACGCGCAACGCGCGTATCACCGACCACATCTATCGTGCGCCATTTCCACCATGTGCCGCGTACCGCGTGAGATTCCTGGTAAAATGATGCTATTATTAGGGATGCTTACCATAGAAATTTCACGAGCATACACAATAATTTAGGTGGAAAGTTTATGTATGATAAACTAATATCACGAACACAATGAAAATTGATTTAGGTTTGATTTGGAATTTGAAATGTGGCAACGCTATGTCATCACTTAATTATTTTTAAATCATATTGATGTCGCCGCAACGCGCGGCTGGATAAAAACCTAGTTAGGGTTAAAACCCTATGCTAATCTTGCTCAACAAGTTAATCATACTGGGCTTCAAACGACTGGGCCTATAAGTGGGCTGAAGGCAACATCTCCAACAATCTCCCACTTGGTGTCTTCAGACCACGAACTGCACCATCTCTTCTGTACTTCTGTAGATAAGATCTCCCCTTGATCTTCAATGCACCTCCAGTTACCCCGATCTCCTCAACATTATTCCTTCTGTACTTCTGTGGAGCTTCAGCTTATCCAACGTTACACATTTAGTGAACATGTCTGCTGGATTCTTAGCACCTGAGATATTCTTCAAGTTGATTGTGCCATCAGCAACCAATCCTCTCACGAAGTGATACCTTATCCCGATGTGCTTCGTCTTCTTGTGATACACAGGATTCTTAGCAAGTTTTACTGCACTTTCATTGTCACAATGTAGCAAATACTCAGTCTGCTTCTTCTCTAACTCTTCTAGAAAAGCTTTCAACCATACTAGCTCCTTACTGGCTTCAGCTATAGCCATGTATTCTGCCTCTGTTGTGGACAAAGCCACACTTTTTTGAAGTCTGGACATCCAACTGACTGCAGTTCCTCCCACTGTGAAAACGAAACCTGTGGTGCTTTTAAATGTATCTTTGCAGCCACCCAGGTCAGCATCTGTATAACCTTTGAGAACGGAATCCTTCCCTTTGAAACATAACCCCATCTTTGACGTTCCCTTCAAATAACGAAGCACCCATTTAACTGCTTCCCAATGTTCTCTTCCCGGATTTGACATAAACCGACTGACAACTCTGACTGCGTGTGCTATGTCAGGTCTTGTACACACCATAGCGTACATTAGACTACCTACTGCAGATGCATACGGAACTCTAGCCATATTAGCTTTTTCTTCTTCAGTTCTGGGACACTGATCTTTGGTAAGCTTGAGGTGACTCCCCAAGGGCGTGTTTCTAGGCTTGGTCTTCTCACTGTTAATATTGAATTTCTCTAACACTTTCCCGATGTACTTCTCCTGGGACAGTGTTAAAGATCCATCTTTCTTGCTCCTGGTGATACTCATCCCAAGTATCTGTTTGGCTGCACCCAAATCCTTCATCTCGAATTCTTTGGACATTTGCTTCTTCAACTTGCTTGTCTCATTCATATCTGATCCTGCAATCAACATATCATCTACATACAGAAGTAGAATGATATACGAACTCTTGAACTTCCTTAGATAACAACAGTGATCGGCTTCACATCTCTTGTAACCGGACTTCACCATGAAATTATCAAACTTCAAGTACCACTGCCTTGGCGCTTGTTTCAGACCATACAAACTCTTCTTCAACTTGCAGACCCAATTCTCCTTTCCAATAACCTGGAATCCCCCAGGCTGTGCCATGTAAATATTTTCATCAAGGTCACCATGTAGAAATGCTGTTTTCACATCTAGCTGCTCTAGATGCAAATTCTCTGCTTCTACAATACTCAGAACTAACCTGATGGTGGTCATCTTCACCACTGGAGAGAAGATCTCATCATAATCAACTCCCTTCTTCTGCTGAAATCCCTTGACCACTAAACGGGCTTTATACCGTTTAGAACCATCATGTTCATCTTTGACCCTGAAAACCCATTTATTCTGAAGAGCTTTCTTGTCTTGCGAAAGCTTTACAAGAGCCCAAGTCTTGTTCTTGTCTAGTGAACTCATTTCTTCTTTCATTGCTCGCTCCCACTGGAACGAGTCCTTCATCTTGACTGCTTCAGAGTAGCTCTCTGGTTCACCATTTTCTGTCAAGAGAATATAATTAACTGAGGGGCCGGTACGACTGGGACTGTACTTGTCCGGCGCTTTAGAAACTCTAGTGGATCTCATGACCGAAGTATCAGACTGGTCAGGCTGCTGTGGAAACTGTTCATCTTCAGACTCTGAACTCCCACTGTCAGAAATTCCCACTGACTCTTCATTCTCACCATCTTCAGTCTCAGGTTCCGTGTCATCTTCAAATTCTGTTACGGGCCCTGTGACAGATTCTTTCTTCTGATTCTTGACACTAAACTCAACTGTTTCTTTCGGAACCTTTGACTTATCCAAGTTTCTGTCCTTGTACAATTCTTCTTCATTGAACTCAGCATGCTTGCTTCTGACTACCTTTCTGCTTTCAAAATCACAAAGCCTGTAGCCCATTTGATCACCCCCATATCCAATGAAGATATACTTCTTTGCTTTTGCATCTAACTTGTCACCTTCAGGGTTGATATCATAAGCACTGCACCCGAAGATTCTCAGGTGATCATACTCAACTGCTTTACCCTTCCATTCTTCTTGAGGAAGCTTGAATCCCAACGGTACTGAGGGTCCACGGTTGATAAGATGCGCTGTTGTGTTAACTGCATCAGCCTAGAACATCTTTGGGAGCCCTGCATTCAATCTCATGCTCCTGGCTCTTTCACATAATGTTCTGTTCATCCTCTCTGTAACTCCATTCTGTTGCGGAGTTCCTGGAACTGTATTTATCATCTTGATCCCTCTATCAGCACAATAATCTGTAAACTCCTTGCTGATATATTCACCACCGTTATCCGACTTCAAGCATTTCACCTTCAAATCAGTTTCAAGTTCAACAGTAGATTTCCATTTCTTAAAAGTATCGAAAACTTCAGATTTATGTTTAAGAAAGTAAACCCATACCTTGCGTGTTGAATCATCTATGAAGGTCACAAAGTAGCGAGAACCTCCAAGTGAAGCTACTGATGTCGGTCCGTATACATCTGAGTGAATAAGCTCCAATTTCTGAGCTTTCGGTGCTCTCCCAGTCTTCACAAAAGTCACCTTCTTTTTCTTGCCTAGGATGCACGGTTCACAAAATTCTGACTCGACCTTCTTCAACTCTGGAAGTTTTCCCCTGGCAACAAGCATCTTCAGCCCCTTTTCACTCATGTGCCCGAGTCTTTGATGCCATAACTTTGTCTGACTCTGGTCACTCGATACTGCGTTCACTGCATCAGCTGATGCTTCAACCATATACAAACTACCTCTCTTCTTGCTTCTAGCAACTACCATGTTGCCCTTAACAACTCTCCATTGTCCACTACCAAAGTGAACATCATATCCCCGATCATCAAGCTGACCGATGGATATAAGCATCCTCTTCAAACCAGGAATGACCCGAACATTCTTCAAGGTCCAAATGGTTCCCAATGGAGTTTTAAGGTCTATGTCACCGATTCCTGTAATATCAAGACTCTGATTATTAGCCAAACGAACTTTACCAAAGTTACCTGTTCGCAGATTCTTCATCTTCTTCGTGCTAAAAGTAGCATGGAAAGACGCTCCTGAATCCATAATCCAGTCTTCAACAGAACTCTCGATACAGCAAATAAGAGCATCCTCTGAATCTGAGGATGTAGTAGCATTCACCTCCTTTTTCTCTCTCGCAGGTTCAGAACACTGACTTCTGAAATGCCCAAACTCCTTACAGTTCCAACACTGTACGTCTTTCCTTAGCTTTCCAGGTCTTGACTTGCTCCTGCGTTTTGACTTTGACCTACCCTTATTTCCTCCTCTGTTACTACTTCTCCCTCTTCCTTCAGTACTGAGCAACGAGCTTGATTCTCCATTGTTTCTTCTTCTGAATCCTCATTTAGTAACAAATCACGAACTCTTCCAAAACTGAGAGTCTTAACTGACCCTGTGACTGCTGTGATTGTGCCTGACCAGCTGTCAGGTAATGATGATAACAATAGACAAGCCTGCAATTCATCATCTATCTTAAAATTCACAGAAGACAAACGTGTCAAATGTGATTTAAATAAATTAATATGCTCAGTAACAGAACTTCCCTCTTTCATACTAATATTGACTAACTCCCGAATCAGAAACACTTTGTTAGCAGGAGACGGCTTCTCGTACATGTCTGACAAAGCTTCCATAATCCCACGCGCTGTGGTTTGTTCCAGAATGTTGTAAGCTACATTCATGGAGAGAGTAAGCCGAATCGTTGGCTGTGCTTTCTTGTCAAGATTCGTCCGTTCTTTCGTTATGGTCTCAGGGGGAGGGTCTAGTGCAGCATCTAACTCCTTCTGTATAACAAATCCTTGATTTGCATCTTCCACCATCCAAAGTTCTTCCCATCAAACTTCTCAACCTTGACTTTTCCTTCATCAAACATCATCTTATCTAAATATCTAGGAAACTAGCCAAAAAATAATAATACCACTTCTTTGACCAATAAAGTCAAATCTCCCAACAAATAGATGTTACAAGAAAAACAAAGTTCTTTTTCCTTTTTCTCGTGTAAGGTCACGCATGAAACAACCACCAAGACAACTCTTTTCCTTTATTAACACAAGACCCAATAAAGGTTCCTCACTATTGTTCAATAACTAAACAACAAACACTGATGTTTATTTTTATACTCAATCGAACAAAAAAAAAGAGGGGATGGTTGACCTTAACTTCAGAGACCGATTGTTTGGCCATCGGAAAAAGAAAAATGGCAGAAGGGGTTACGGTGACGGGGTAACAGCGACGGAACCCTAGATGGGTTGCGGCGGCGCAAAAGGAGGAAAGGCGGCGGCGGGTGACGGCAGAGGTGGTGGTTGGCTGAGGTGGTTACTGGTATGTGCTCCTCTTCGATCTAGAGCCTGAGCTCTGATACCAGTTGTTAGGATCATAGAACACACACACGCACACGAACACAAGTATTTACGTGGTTCGGTCTAAACTGACCTACGTCCACGAGGGCAACTGGGGTATTCTTTTATTGAGTGATACAAATATTACAATTACAAGAGAGTATTTATAGGCCTAAATTAGGGTTAAAACCCTATGCTAATCTTGCTCAACAAGTTAATCATACTGGGCTTCAAACGACTAGGCCTATAAGTGGGCTGAAGGCAACATCTCCAACATCCGGCTAGTTGGGTTCACCCTAGATCAACCAGAAGCCAAGCCTTTTAGGGATTTTCATCACATTTTTGAGTAATTAGTTTAAAGTAAAATGTAGACGATGATGTATGTTGTAACATGTACTCAACATTATGGGGCATGTTAAATTGTTGTTTAAACAAAAAATGAAACATGTCCTCTATTTTGATTGTTGATTATTGACAGAATAAAGACCATAGTTGTCAAAATGTTTGGACTTTTCTGCATTCCTTACTTTGGAATTGAAATTTGTTTACCTAGAAAAAGGTAAATAAGGAATGATAATTTATTTTTTTAACTGCGATTACATTATAGCTAAATATAAAGAGCAGCAAGAAGCTGAAAAGTACAAGAAACTGAAGAATAGACCGAATTACACAAAACGGGTTACATCAAAACAGGCCCAGTCGACCCAAGAAAGATCATTAAGCTTCGCCCGGTGGGTAATCCAAAAGAAAGCCTCCTCCTTGATCAAGTCCACCCTGGTTTGGATTTGAATGAATTTACCATCGAAAGCTTTCGCATTTCTAGCCAACCAAATCCTCCAAACCATGGCCAACATAACCATGTAAACACTCTTTTCCACTTTTTCGAACCTGGGGATTTCAATAACAAGTCAATCCATTCCGAAAAATTAAAGGAGCCCGAAGGCCATGGGATTCTGAGCCACACCAAAATACTCCACCATATCGCCCTTGACCACAAACAGTTAAGCAAGGCGTGACCCGCATCTTTTTCCGAAATACCACACCTATAGCAAATCGGATCCACCAACGGAATATTGCGCTGTACCAACTCTTTTTTCATTGCAATTCTACCCAAAAGAGCTCTCCATAAAAAAAATTACTTTTAAGAGGTGCCCATGAGTTCCACCAAAAAACACATTCGGAACCCATATCATGACCCACAGCCGCTAACAGAATACCCAGCCCCAGATGCGTTCTCCCAAGCCCACTGATCAGGTCCAGAAACAAGATGTACCTACTGTATTACACCTGTGATATCTGCCAATTGTTGCAACTCAGCAGTAGAAGATGGCAGGGACCCCGATTTCCAGCTCCAACCGAGAAACATAGCATCAGCAGAAAAAAATTCAGCAATAGAACCTAGTTTATTGCTGGACATTTTGTAAAGATTAGGAAAAAGCTCCCTGAAGCTGCTGTTAGTCACCAAAATATTGTTCCAAAAACTAGTTTTTGATCCATCTTTAACTTTCACCATGAGTTTCTTCTTGACTTCAATACCTTTCACAAATAATCTTCCTTCCACATTGGCTATATCTTTCCAAACTCCCGTCAAAGATCTTTTACAAGGGATTAAATGTTTGTCTTTATCCGAACTATGGATCGCTTTAATCACCTTAACCCATAGACTATCCGACTCGCATTTGAATCTCCACCACCATTTAGCAATCATAGCTAAATTAAAATCTTCTATGTTACCGACTCCCAAACCACTAAGCTTTTTTGGTTTAAATGATTTTCTCCCATTTAACCCATCTTAACTTTCATCTTTCTCCACCTTTCCCCCATAACAAATCTCTTCTTATCGCCTTCATTTTCTTTAACACACATTTCGGAACCTGAAATAAAGAAAGGTAGTATGATGGGAGACTACCGAGCACTGCCTTGAAGTCTTAGCTTTCCAATTGGAAAGTTTTTTGTTGAACTTATCGATAACCGGTTGCCAAAACTTAACACGCTTCATATTGACCCCAATTGGCACCCCCAAGTAGTTAAAAGGAAAGCTACCAACCTTGCATCCAAGAGTTCTAGCAAAAGAATAGATTTCACGATCGTTTGCGGCAATACCGAAGCTGTGACATTTCTCATAATTCACTTTGAACCCTGATGTCAAGAAAAGACAATGAAGAAATTTTTTTAAGGCTTCTAACGTTGTGTCTTGACCATTCGACGATAAAAAGCACATCATCGGCATAACAAAGATGTGTTAATAAAGGCCCATCATTATGGAGATTAAGTCCATGGAATAAATCCAACTTAGCCGCTTGAGTCATAAACATATTTATCACCTCCATTGCTGAGACAAAGAGAAAATGAGACAAAGGGTCTCCTTGTCTCAACCCCCTTTTGTAAGAAAAACTCCCCGGATGGGGATCAATTCACTAACACCGAACCCTTTCCAGAAACAAGACACCCCTTAATCCAAGATACCCATTTAGCCGGGAACCCCATATAATCCATGGATTTAAAGAGAAATTTCCAATTCAAGGAATCATAAGCCATGTGGAAATCCACTTTAAAAATAAGCGTCTTCACCTTTTTTCTTCTTGGCCCACAATATAACTTCACTAACAATGAGCGGCCCATCTAGAATATTTCTTCCCCCAACAAAGGCTGATTGGTTTTGGCTAACGACTTTATCCAAAACGACTTTCAATCTAGAAGCCAAAACCTTTGAGGTGATTTTGTAAAGAGACCCCACTAGAGATATAGGCCTATAGTCGGGAATGTGTTGAGGGTCAATTTTCTTAGCTATCAAAGCAACAAACGATACATTACACCTCACATTGATGCATCCTGAATCATGAAAATCATTCAAGACTCTAGTAATACTCGATTTGAGCACTTCCCAATTTTTTTGTAGAATTTTAAATTAGTAAAGCCATTGGGGCCCGGAGATTTCCCACCATCACAATCCTTGATAGCTAACCAAATTTCATCTGAGGAGAATGTTCTAATTAAACCATCAGCTTCAAGAGAAGTAATTTTAGGAAGGCCCAAATCATTAAAAACCGGTCTTTTACTCATCGGCTTCAAAAATTGTTCTTTGAACCAACATCTTATCGCTTCTTTTATTTTCACCAGATCAGTCTCCCAAGTGTCATTGATTTCAAGGAATGATAATTTAGGCTTGTGTTAAATATACCAAATAAGAGGATTAATATACCAATTTAGTTACACTATAGGTAGGCATTTAGTGATAGATAAACATTTAATGATAGGTAGGTATTTACATTATTATACTATTATTTATTATTTATATTATTATACTACTATCACTTTTTTTATTTACAATTTTATATTTTGTTGTACTATTATTAATAATATTAATACCAATACTAATAGAAAAATAAATTAATCTTTCATAAAAAAATATAAATAAATACGAAAGTGCAAAAGTTCATTATAAATAAACAACGATACGAGTCTCTAATAAAAAAAGTAAACATGCAAACATTAAAATACTTAGTCAACTAGATCGACAAAACCACTTTCACGGTGGCAAAGTTGAGTATAAAGTTCTAGACGCGACCTATACATGGTTTCCCATCTAGTTGCAAACCCGCTAATGTTGCGAAAATTCCATTAAGGCGTGATAGTAGGCATTGGGTACCCTCCTTGTAATTCCACCATGATATAATGGTTCTCATCATTAACTAGGGAAATTGTAAGAGCTCTGTGATGCTGAATCTCTTCTGGACCACTCCAAAATGGGAAAATAGTTGTACTGCCTGGCATGCTTAAAGAATGGACGATTATACCAAACTTATTAGCAATCAGAACACCTACCTCAGGCATTTTCATCCGGTGTACTTCTAGACAAGGCGACCTAAAGAAGCATAAGTCTTGATACAATGAATTTACATCCCTAACAAAAATGTTCGCGTAGATATCATATCGAATTTGTAACTCTTTTCTCATCATCTGTTGAATGTACTCATAATATTTATCTTCATCAACTCCGAGGCAAACAGCTAGTGCTCGATATCTACAATTTCTATCGCCTTCAACATTTTGTATATTTGTTATGTATGGATGTAATACTTTTGGAATATTAACTAGCATATCTAAACCATTCATGAGTGGTACTTCATTCAAGTCTATCACGTATGAACTATGTCTGGTCGGCTCATCTGGGATCTCGTTCCAGTCTATCACCAGTTCCTCGTTTAAGTCAAATTCGAATGAGCTATGTCTGGCCGGCTCCTTTTTGTCACACCTTTTTTGCTGCGATTTCTTCAAGCTTGGTCGTCCACGAGTTTTTCTTTCAACTTGAGGTTCCGACTCCTTTTTGACACTTTTTTGTTGTGATTTCTTCAAGCTTGGTCGACCACGAGTATTTTTTTGAATTTGAGGTTCTTGGATGTCGGTTTCACTTGGGCCGAATATATCTTTCCGTTTTCTTAACCAACTTTTCTTCCCATCTTTGGACTGCTTGTAAGACCCACCCCGTTAAAACGGTATTTTAGGATGATTTACGAGCTAATAAACTTAGTTTAGAAGTTTGTGTTTAAATTATTACAAGCTCAACAAGTTTGTCAAAATATTTTGCACATACACCTCGTGGTTTAAACATACGCACAATGAATTTAATAGTGAAAACAATGACGATGGCGCCTTCAAAAAACCAAGTTTATAAATTCTTAGCTCAAAAGTTGCGAAAACAGACAAGTCTTGTGCGTTCGGTTCTTTGAGAGTCTCGATCATCTTCCGGCATCCATGACCTCCCTACCTAGGGTTCCTCCATACGTAAGGTTTAAGATCAACAAAAAATCCAATAATCGTTAGTATGAATGGGTAGAATAGAAAGAATAATAAAAATCAAGTTTATTATTTTTATCTAACCTTTATCTGGGCGGGTGAGAATTCAACCCGGCCGGGCCAACCTTATGTATAAACTATCATTTTGATCAGAACTCTTACCCGGGCAGTTCAACCTGCTGTAAGAAAAAGTTCTTCAATTTCTGTAGGTTTTATACTTAACCATTTTTCTTTGTTTTCCCATGCACTAAGCTGCACTTTTAGTGCAAGTTCTAGACCGTATTCGGAGCTACTTAAAACTCGTTTATGGGTCACAATACAACGTTATTACATGATTAATTCTTGTTTATAATTCCTTATTCGGTTTCTAACACTATAACCATAGTGATTTGATTCCTCTTCTACTTGACCCGTTAAGGTTTATATAAGTTGAAAACATAAATTTTTATGATTCCCAAGTTTATATTCGTGGGTTACACACGACTAATCAAGCCTCAACCTGACTAAGTGATTATTTGTCCAAGCCATTCTACCGTCGTAGCGATGCCTCGTGTCCATGGCCACATGTGCCACTTTTCTTGGTCTTACTCGTGCGACCCATATGACTCGTGACATGGTTTATATTCAAGATTTTATACCTCTTGGGAATCACAATGGTATCTCAACTTAAATGACAATGATATCATTTTCAAAATATGCATATATGTATAGAGTCATAGATATGACATACCTTAGCTCACACTCTTTTTTTTTTTACTTCTAAACTAGCTTGAGAGTGTTAACATAAAGTCTAAGAATATGCTCAAGCAGTTAACAAAAATTGATATGGGCATAATGTTGACCATTGGTTGATGTCTTTATCTATCTAGTACTTACCCAATTGACTCATTAGCCTAATTGGGATATTGACAACCTTCATCTAAGGTTGTTTTCTATGAATTATGAATCTTGTTTCAACTTCTTTTTGTGACATTCCAATGACTAGTTTCCAAATATATACAATGGATAACTAAGCAAATAAACATACTACGAATATATTGAGATTTAAGCCATCGAGTCACTTACCTTATGTGTGCTTCCTCTTTACCTCATTCCAAGACTCCTTGGCTACCCAAGTCTCTTGTATTCGCACCTATGAGGTGAATGCTCACTTAGGTTGTTAGAACCCAGTCTTTACTTATCTATACACATTTCGGTTGTGTTTTACCAACATACAAGTTTCATCAAATAATCCATGCCTAAGTGAAGTCGAGTTTCATTGACACGTTTTATCAGACACTTGGTAGGCGTGATTTATCCAATGTTATCTATAGGACATATGGACCACATGTATCCTACACTTGATTAGATTAGGCATAAATTGCCAGCACACAAGTTCTAATCACTTAAACAAGTTTCTAAGTGAATAAATTTTCTTTCAAGCATATCATCGAGCACCTTATGAGCACAACTTTCCAATTAGTTTTCTAAGCCTTCTAGATTACATGGATTTTACCATAGGCTTAATTGATCATCAACACATGTATAACTTGGTCTCTAGCACATTTATGTTGCTTTCACAATAGCTAATTATGCAACCACATCATGGTGTTTATGTCTAGTCTTTAACAACATTACATACATACTTCAAGAATTAACATAACATCACATAGTTTCAAATTGATCATCTATTTAGTGTCCATAAGCATATTTGAGGTTCCTAATCACAAGGAGATCCTCAGACATCATCAGATTTATGTTTTGTCAAAAACCCTAAATCACCATCTTTTACATACATGGGTTTTTCTCAAAATAAAAGAGTTCCAAGGTTACCTTATGTTGATTAGAACTCTAGATGATCAAGAAATTGCTCATGCACTCGTAGGAACCTTTGATTTGGGGCTGAATTGGTCTTGTAGGTGAAGATGAGAGTATATGTGTGTGTTTTGAAGGTGTAGAAGTCGATCACTGGTATGTGTGATCTTCCACCTTTGTTACATATTAACCCCCCTCACTTCATCTTTAAAATAATTTCACAATTAGCCCTCAAAGTTGGTTTCCCACATTGTCATGAATTAAAAACACTAACTTAATTAGTTTCGTGTGATGTGTTTTCTATTATTTTGGGTAGACGAGCTACTGGGATTAATTCCTAATCTTAGGAATTTCGGGATATCCGTAATTTGTTGGCTTACATAAAAACCACATAATTCGTATTAGTACTAAATTTGTATTAGGAATTTTGGGGTGTTACAACTCCACCCCCTTAAAGAGGGTTTCGTCCTCGAAACCGGACGCTCACTTAATAGGTAGGCTATTCTAGCTCCTTAGCTCCACAGAGCATAGCCTATAGGTGGGAATCTCAATAGATCATGACTCACAATTGAGTCTTGTGTTTTATCCCCTTTTCTACGAGGTGTTATGTATTTGACCAAGAGTCATCGATTTCCTCTACTTAGACATCATTTCTGCGCACCATGGTGCTTTTCGGTCATTATAGCATTTTCTCAAAAGCCGTCACCTACTCCTAATATGGGTTTAGCTTCAGTTTTATTTCGGCTCAATAGCCTCTTATAATGCCATGGTTTTACCGGAAAGCATCGAGTCCTCTCCGTACCTCATGTTGTCCTTGTCCTAGACATCACGTATCCTTTTTTATAGCGTTGTCACCTATTAACAAGCTTAGTTACATTACATTTATCTTGGTCCAAGTGGTGACGACTTCACTTGACCCATTTAAACCTTTTATTGATTGCCTAGCTATCACTAGATTATTAACGACTTATCGTTCATTTTGTTACCATCTAATTGATAATTCTGTGAATAATTTAATCACCATAGTTTTCGGTTATAAGTAGACTTCAGTTCCATAAGTCACGTGCTTTAGTTAGTCATCCAATCCAATGACTATGACCTCCGATGTGTTTCTACACACCGTTCACCAGGACTCTACGTTCGGTTTTTTTTTGGACTTTCTAAAAGTCAATCTTTCCTCAACAATATGTATGTGTGATAGTTTAGAGGCCCTTACCCTGTCTAGTATTTCGTATCCTAAACGAAGCTTATCGTTAAGGTGTATAATTGATTCCCTAGTCGGTATTGGGCCATTATTTTAACTTATAGTGTGTTTTACTCCCTTTAGCCCATAATTTTCATTTCTAAGGCCAGTCTCGTGGCATCTCCGATTCTTAAGCCACTAACACCCTTGAATTACCGTCTATGGTGAAGTTTTCATGTTAGCATTAACATTGTCATTTTGCCGCACACACGAGTTTTGTGTCGATCTTTCTATACGAATTATGACAGCGCGATGATTTAGGCGTTTGTAGAACACCTTGTACACATTACCTTTTCGTGGTTAGTATGATTCATTAAAATCCCAGATGGCACGTAGCTAATCACTTGTGTACTTTAACGTGCATTAGTATTATTCTGCTCGATATTGGAGTGTGAGTTTCAACTCTAACTATTTCCACGTGGTTGATCACCCATTTCTGTATATTTGTGTCTCTTAGGACTTATTGATCCTCATATCACTTTCGCATTTTACAAAAGGATTCTTACCTATTGTTTCTGAGCTTTTCATTCTTGTGTTTATTCAAGTAAGTACACTTACTTTTTCTTTACTTAGGGTTTACATGCATAATGATCTTACAGACTTCGTTTGGTTTGTTATGAAAGCTTTGCTTTCATATTTGCGATTCACGACTGTAACAACCCGGACCCAGGGCCCAAAATTTTTCACGACTAAGAGTAAATGAACCAATAAATAATACGTTTTTATACGAAACTGAAACCCGAACAAATATATATAATTATTATAGGTGAGCATACGTCACGTAACCGAACTAATAATCGCAACGAACCCAACCAATGACCCATTTGTTGAGTCACTAGGGAGGACACTTGTCCTCCCCATGAGTGTGACAACACCTTATCAAAACCCATTTGTCAAAACATGGTTTATTTAAAAACCATCTAATCCACATCCATATAAAAACTCTTGAACCATTCACTGCCCATTATTTTCTCTCCAACATCATACACCCAACACTACACATATCAGAGAAAGAGAAGACAGGAGCCGGATGGCTCTGCCACCCTCCCCGGCGATTCACGGCGGAGCCCGGCGGCTCCGTTCCCTGACAACACAACATACACACAATACATATACCGAAGAGAGAGAAACAGGGAGAGGGAGAGGGAGAGAGAGAGAGAGAACCGTAGAGAGAGAAAAGAGATGGAGGATCTCCTCCCCTTCACGGTGGTGCTCCGGCCACCCCACAACCCAAACAACAACCCTTCACCCTATTATGACGCAGAAGAAGTAAGAGAGAGAGAGAGAGAGAGAGAGAGAGAGAGAGAGAGAGAGGACCCGAAGGAGGAAGGAGACGGCGGCGAGTCACGGTGGTTCCGAGCGGCGACAGCGGCGGCAGCGGTACCCCTCACAGAATCGTCGTTCCATCAAAGGAAAGCCCTAACCTATCCCTTTTCCTTCTTCGATTATTAGTGGATTATGGTGATGATAATAACCTGTAAAGGAGATGGTGATGATGGATCTGAACAGGGGCAGAGGCGGGTTTCCGATGGCGGTCACTGTGAGGGTTATGATGGCTGGTGGTTGATGACGAGTCAACAGAAGTCAAGGCTTTGGTCAAAGTCAGTCAAAGGCGAGTCAACTTTTGGTCAACGGAAGTCAACTGGGCGACGAACCAGACAACACAGTTAGCTGAAAGGATTCGAGAGGTATAATCACGAGAACTCGAGTCATATTAGTACCTCGTATTATTATGCGGACAAACACGTGTGGGACCTCGACTAACACATTGAACCGACCCGATAAACTGAACTAATTATACAGAAACATATAAATATAAACACATACATATAAGTATCAATAAGTATAGATATATGCTATAGATAAATTAATAGTACTTGAGACACTTGGTAATGTATGGATGACGGTGATAATAATATGGAAACATAGGGATGAAATATATAGACTTTGGACCTTGACAAGCTAATGAAATATAGATGGACAATAGAGACTATGAACGTTGGACACATTATCCAAACACAAGGCTATGCATAATCTAGCTATTGTACAAGATTGAATGCTTTGGATACTAGACTTAACATATGTAGTCATACAATATATATAATTATTAATTATGACGTCTTTTGGAATTAAAGGCCAACATAAATGATATAGGACTCCTGATGCATAATAGGTAATTTGATCCTAAGAACCATCGGAATACCAATTGGAACATTAGAGTAATAAGAAGAAATATAAGCCGTTTTGACTTAAGTCAAACCATCTAATGAGTTAGATATCTTGAGGACTTTTGGACAATTAGTGAATAATCCGGAGTTAATATAAAGTTAGGCACTAACAACGAAAGGTTCTAATCACCCCCACGTGTAACCGCGATGTTGGTTACACACGCTAATATTTGTAAACTTGAATAGGTTCTTGTCAGAGACTGATAGATGGAACACGATTTGGAATGACATGTAACTACATGATAATGCGATATAATACCAAGGTGAGTTCGTGTACTTCCCCTTTTTCTGTTTTAAATGTTTTGGGGTGAACATATGCTTGTACGTGTAAACTGTTTTGTGTGTAGACTTACTTGATGTGACAAGGGCTCCCGAAACCAGATGCACACTCATTAACCCAAGGGAGTTAGGCCACTTAATATATGGGTAGTACTACTTGGGGAATCCCCCACGCACAGTGGATCCGGAAGCCCGGAAAACCCTCCACTGAGGTCTGCGGACCGTTGCGACATATATTTTGCCGTGGGGAGTCCATAATGGGAGTAGATGGATTCAGTGTTAGGATTGAGGTGTGATACTTGTACATCACCATGTTTAGAACCGTGTAAACCATGTTTTTGAACTGTTAAACTGTTTTGGACTTGCTTAACTACTTACACGAACTCACCAGCATAATTGCTGACCCAACTCTTTTTAAGCATGTGTTCAGGTACTGCATTCAGATGATTATGAAGCATACAGATTATGATCATATGTCGCGGATTAGAGATTGTCATGTTAGAAGGTTTGAGCTTTAAGCGTTGCGGTTTAGAGCATCTAGAGATATGTACATATAGAGATCAGATCGACTAGTGGATTACACTCCTCAACTGCTTCGACGACCGCCGCGTCTCGTCCCTGCATTAGACTTTAGTTATATTTATATATTGTAATTATATTTTTTGGATTAGAAATTGTAAAACATTTAAATAATTATTATCGTTGCTTCCGTTGTGCAAATCTGTTACCAAACTGTCGTAACGTCCAGCCCCCTCTTGGTCGGGTTGTTACAACGACCATCTATATATTAGACTTTTTCTTGTCAGTTCATTCATCATGCGCTAAGGCCCATGAGGTTAATTTCTCTTTATCTACTTTAACGTGCTTCAGTTAGGTCACATTATTTATCATTGTTCTTATACGATCGCGGCTAGAGCCTGTGATCATTTTCTTGGTGAGGGTCCACCTCCGACTTCTGGGGTCTCCTGCGAGCTCCTCTTTATTTATTTTATATATCGCTTTGCGGTTTTCAACCACGTTATTAGTTCAGTCAGGTGTGAACCACAGTTCACGCTTACCTCGAGGGCTTCTATTTTTGTTTGTATTCCTGTTTAGTGTGACACATAGTTCACATTCACCCGTAGGTTTTTTCATGAATTCATTATGATTTGGCGTGAAGTACAGTTCACACTTATTCGTAGGCTTTAACAATTTCGTTATGGTTTATGTTTGGGTATAACCTATCCTTGATCTAGGTTCAAGCCTTGGTTGGGTTTTACCTTCATACGAGGCCTATATTTGCATAGGGGTAATTGTTTGAATACCAATTGACTTTGCTTAGGGCTTAACCTTTATTTAAGGTTCAAGTCCACTTGCACTTTAACCTTTGATTAAGGTCCGATTCTTTTCTGACAATTAACCTTTAACTAAGGTTCGTGTTTAGTTACGAGTCTACCTTTGGCTAAGGTTCAACTTGCTTGCGACTTAACTTCTGATTAGATTTTGAGTCAAATCACGGGTTAATATTCGATTAAGGTTTGATTTGATAATGACTTAACCTTTGATTGAGGTCTAAGTCCACTTACGGTTTAACCTCTGCTCAAGGTTCAAATGCGATTATAACTTGATCCTTTGATTAAAGTTCAAGTCTACTTATTCGATTAAGTCTCAAAGGTGATTGTGATTTAAACCTTGATTAAGGTTCAAATCCATTTAGGAATTTACCTTTGGTTATGGTTTGAGCGCATTTATGATTTGACCCTAGATTTAGGTTCTAGTCTATTTGTGGTTAACTCTTGATTAAGGTTTGAGTGTGTTTACTAGGGGTGAGCATACGAAAACTGATAACCGAATAAAACCAAGACCGAACCGATAACGGAACCGAAAATAACCGAAACTGAATTAATCAATCAGTTACAGTTAACATATGGCTAAAACCGAACCGACATTTGCTCACCCCTAGTGTTTATGACTTAACCTTTGATTGAGGTTCAAGTCTTTTATATGGATTAACCTTTATTGTGGTGCGAATGTGATTATGACTCAACCTTTGATTAAGGTTCAAGTCTTCTTATGAATTAACTTTCTATAAAGGTTCGAGTTTAATTATGACTTAACCTTTGATTAAAGTTCAAGTCTATTTACAAATTAACCTTCTATAAAGGTTCGAGTTTAATTATGACTTAACCTTTTATTAACGTTCAAGTCTATTTACGAATTAGCCTTCTATAAAGGTTCGAGTTTAATTATGACTTAACCTTTGATTAAGATTCAAGTCTATTTACAAATTAACCTTCTATAGAGGTTCGAGTTTAATTATGACTTAACCTTTTATTAAGGTTCAAGTCTATTTACGAATTAACCTTCTATAAACTTAACCTTTGATTAAGTTTCAAGTCTATTTACGAATTAACCTTCTATAAAGGTTCGAGTTTAATTATGACTTAACCTTTGATTAAGGTTCAAGTCTATTTACGAATTAACCTTCTATAAAGGTTCGAGTTTAATTATGACTTAACCTTTGATTAAGGTTCAAGTCTATTTACGAATTAACCTTCTATAAAGGTTTGAGTTTAGTTATGACTTAACCTTTGATTAAGGTTCAAGTCTTACCTTAGTGTGTGTAACCGTTGTGGTAATACCTTTGGCTCTACGACCCCATGGGTCATTTATGCATCGGTTTTACTTACCCGGTCTACCCGGCCTCTTAAGTTGTTTGGCAATACTTCCTTGTTGTATAACCTTGCGAGTTATATTTTTAGAGAAGTTAACATGCCTTCCTCTCCTGACCCAGTCCTTGTCACGTGAAGGGTAGACGTGTAGATCATGAGAAGCCCATCGCACCATGTGTTTAACACTTACCTGTCCAGGGTAAGCAATCCACACATGACACGGTAATCTTATCGCGATCACCATGATACTCTCCAAGTGGGCAATTTCTGGTCATGCATCTTGTTTAATTAAAACATTCTTGTCAGTTTGTCTAATGTATTTTTGTATACCCGCATTATTAAGCTATTTGTGTTTTATCCGATCGCGCGGTCTTGTTGATGCAATCATTCCTTCCAATTCCTAATTCGGTTGAGCCATAGCCCACCATGACCGTGTGATTGCCATTTGTCTGAGTCTTAAGTATTCATTGCATCTTTTCCTAATTTTCGGTTCGACTGAGCCTTAGCTCACCATGACCGTGTAATTTCCCTATATCCGGGTTCTATGGCTCATTGTACCCTTTCCTAATTTAATTCTTAATTGACTCGTGCTCAATCATGATATATAACGTTAATTACCTAGATTAAATTATTTTTGGAAATAAATTCTTTACCGGATTGATGATCAAGCTTGAACCGAATGCTTAACACGTTTAACCTTGGGCTCTGAATACTACTTGTAAGACCTACCCCGTTAAAACGGTATTTTAGGATGATTTATGAGCTAATAAACTTAGTTTAGAAGTTTGTGTTTAAAACATTACAAGCTCAACGAGTTTGTCAAAATATTTTGCACATACACCTCGTGGTTTAAACATACGCACGATGAATTTAATAGTGAAAACAATGACGATGGCACCTTCCAAAAACCAAGTTTATAAATTTTTATCTCAAAAGTTGCGGAAGCGGACAAGTCTTGTGCGTTCGGTTCTTCGTGTGTCTCGATCATCTTCCGGCATCCATGACCTCCCTACCTAGGGTTTAAGATCAACCAAAAATCCAATAATCATTAGTATTAATGGGTAGAATAGATAGAATAATAAAAATCAAGTTTTTATTTTTACCTAACCTTTACCCGGGCGGGTGAGAATTCAACCCAGCCGGGTCAACCTTATGTATAAACTACCATTTTGATCAGAACTCTTACCCGGGTGGGTGAGTATTCTACCCGGGCGGGTCAATGTGCTGTTAACAAAAATTGATATACTCAAGCAGTTAACAAAAATTGATATGGGCATAATGTTGACCCTTGGTTGACGTCCTTGTCTATCTAGTGCTTACCCAATTGACCCATTAGCCTAATTGGGATATTGACAACCTTCATCTAAGGTTGTTTTCTATGAATTATGAATCTTGTTTCAACTTCTTTTTGTGACATTCCAATGACTAGTTTCCAAATATATACAAGGGATAACTAAGCATATAAACATACTACAAATATATTGAGATTTAAGCCATCAAGTGACTTACCTTATGTGTGCTTCCTCTTTATCTCATTCCAAGACTCCTTGGCTACCCAAGTCTCTTGTATTCGCACCTATGAGGTGAATGCTCAATTAGGTTGTTAGAACCCAGTCTTTACTTATCTATACACATTTCGGTTGTGTTTTTACCAACATCCAATATCAAATTATCCATGCCCGAGTGAACTCGAGCTCCATTGACACGTTTTATCAAACACTTGGTAGGCGTGATTTATCCAATGTTATCTATAGGACCTATGGACCACATGGATCCTACACATGATTAGATTAGGCATAAATTGCAAGCACACAAGTTATAATCACTTAAAAAAGTTTCTAAGTGAATAGATTTTCTTTCAAGCATATCATCGAGCACCTTATGAGCACAACTTTACAATTAGTTTTCTAATCCTTCTAGATTACATGGATTTTACCATAGGCTTAATTGATCATCAACACATGTATAACTTGGTCTCTAGCACATTTATGTTGCTTTCACAATAGCTAATTATGCAACCACATCATGGTGTTTATGTCTAGTCTTTAAACCCATTACATACATACTTCAAGAATTAACATAACATCACATAGTTTCAAATTGATCATCTATTTAGTGTTCATAAGCATATTTGAGGTTCCTAATCACAAGGAGATCCTCAGACATCATCAGATTCATGTTTTGTCAAGAACCCTAAATCACCATCTTTTACATACATGGGTTTTTCTCAAAATAAAAGAGTTCCTAGGTTACCTTATGTTGATTAGAACTCTAGATGATCAAGAAATTTCTCATGCACTTGTAGGAATCTTTGATTTGGGGCTGAATTGATCTTGTAGGTGAAGATGAGAGTATATGTGTGTGTTTTGAAGGTGTAGAAGTCGATCACTGGTATGTGTGATCTTCCACCTTTGTTACATATTAACCCCCTCACTTCATCTTTAGAATAATTTCACAATTAGCCCTCCAAGTTGGTTTCCCACATTGTCATGAATTAAAAACACTAACTTAATTAGTTTCGTGTGATGTGTTTTCTATTATTTTGGGAAGACGAGCTACTGGGATTAATTTCTAATCTTAGGAATTTTGGGATATCCGTAATTTATTGGCTTACATAAAAACCACATAATTCGCATTAGTACTAAATTTGTATTAGGAATTTTGGGGTGTTACACTACTTGTCAAAGTTTTCTTTAAAAAGTTGCAGTTCGTTATCACAACTAACATCGTCATTTTGCAAAGATGTCGATGGTGAAATATCTAGCTTCCTCCAAAAAATATCAATCGAATCCAATGGAACATATCGATCTACATACAAATATAAATAAGTACTATTTTCTATAAAATTTTAGAATGAAGAGTTTAAAACAATAAATTGGAAGTACATGAACATACTTACGTGAACTTATATACTTTGAAAGTTTGCAAGCACATTGTAACCCATGACTGGTGCGAAGTCGGCAATCACAGTCTACCAGGCGATCCTTCCATCGTTTCCGATCTTCAAGAATTATTTGAGAGCTTCTTTTGAAACATAACCATGCAATAGTGTGAAACATCGTAGATTATGTTGATGAATGCGGATAATTCTGTTACTTTCCAAGCTTTCTTTAATTGCTGTTTGTTTCGACTTCACGATTCGGTCAATACAACTCACAAATCTATCCAAACTAGAATTTGAACCCTCCAAATATTTTTTTAGCTTTGCATGCTGACTCTCTACTCTATTGGTTGTGTTATTTCCAAAGTTGAGATGCTTATCAATCCTAACAGACACAAACCTTTCCTTCTATTTTTTCAACCAATTTTTATTTACATATTCTAAAACACCCGAAAATCAAAATAAACTGGTAAGAACTCTCTCTCTCTCTCTATATATATATATATATATATATATATATATATATATATATATATATATATTAGCAAGTAGCAACAAGTCTGAACTTGGATTAATTGAACTCTTGTATCCTATCACAAAATTACAAATAAACGATGCCTTAAATTCTAATGCAATTAAGCTTGTTTCATTTCTTAGTTGTAAAGATAGTTGATCTAACTATCTAGACTCGTATTGTAAACAATACGTGTCTTAATGTGTATAACTTAACGAACCGATAGGAACTTGGTTTTATTTCTCGAAAATAAATGCGTACGTATAGTTATTTGAAATAAATACTTTAATATATTATTCAAGATCGCGTCTTGAAGTTATAGTTAAAGACATATTTTGCATAACGAAATAATATTCACGTAGCTTGACTCAAATGTTAATCCGTCTCGTACCTTGGGTAGTATATATATGTACTTATTAATAATTATAAATATTTCTATTTTTTTTTGACGACGTAAGATTTGAAAGTTAGGATTTATTTGTAAATACATAATCTTGTCTACACATAATTATAAACTTGGAAGACCAATTCGTTTCTTATATTTTATAAAAATTTGGGCAGAGTTTCTTCTGTTTTTGTAAGAAACCAGACAACTCAAGTTGTCCATATTTTCCCAAAACTCAACGGTACAAATATACAACACATAATTTGACTAAGCTTTTAGACGCGACAAGTGTTAACTTATTAAAACTTTATAAAATGAAAAAAAACTACACATTGTGGTAAGTAATATGTATATATATAACTCGACATTTTGCTAATCGTAACAATGTGTCTAATCATAAGTTAAGTCGTCATTTGATGGTTAAAAAAAATGAAATAGTAAGCCGACTAGGATTAAACATGGAAGATTATATGGATGTTATAATTATACATATAAGTATTATAGGCTTCGACTAATCAAATGTCCAATGCATTGTTAATGCATTAAATCGTCCATCTTCAATACGCGTGACATAAATTGACTTAACTTTTGTCATAAAGATTAGTTATATTTCATTTTATAACACAATAATTAGCCAATTAAAGCACAGCAAACTACATGACATGGTGTTAATATCTATGTTTAATACCGACCCTTATCCTTATGCGCCTTCACGCTTAACTCATCATCATCATAAGTTTTTTCCCCTGTTGATAAGTCTGCATCACTATGATCAGAAGCTTCAACGGATGTTTTTCCTGCCTCCTCATCATCTGAAGGTTGCCCCCTCGATGGCCCGGGATCATCATGGTGAGAAGCTTTGACGACTCTTTTACGCAGTCGCCTTAAATTGACAAGCCGTGTGTCCGAATCATAAACTACCAACACACAATTAAGAAGGTCACTTCAAATACAACTACATCATACTATAATTACAGTCCTATGATTTATAATGAAAATATCCTAATTAATACCGTAATATATGTAATCCCTACCTAGTTAACGTTTTGCTTGTTCATGGTTAGCAGTTGATTTCCAGTGTGCTTAACATGCCTTTTTGATGTTGTTTCATCAGACAAAATGACAAGTTTTCTTTTTGATGTGGCACAGTTCAAACAAGAATAAAGAAAGGTGTGGTGACACTACATAACAAACTGTTATTTTACACTGCTATCGTCACTAGGTAGTTTGGACCTAAAATGGTTACATGTGTAACAGGTAAACAAGCCATTCCCATGTATGATGTGTCTTCAAGCTCACCGGGTAGGATAACCCGATCAAATGCACGAGTGATAGAGATTTCATCTGAAAAACCCAGGGCCAAAAATGTCAGACCAACGAAGGCAAATAAACGAAAGAGGGCAGAGAAAACGTGGAACGATGAACTTGAGCCTCGTAGGAAGCGCAAAAGGTCAAAGTTGAACGAGTGGCTGGGAATACGTACTAGAACATCACCAATACAGTTAACAAGATTCATAAACATACTAAGTGACGAACAACGCCGGGCAGTGAAGGATATGGGGTTCGGCCGCCTGCTCAATCTAAAAATGGATGGAATACCAGCAAAGTTAGGGCATTATGTTATAGATAACTTCGACCCGGATAGTTTGGAGTTGACTTTGCCATCTGCGACACTTGCCATTGATGCTAAGGTCGTGCACAAGATACTCGGTATTCCGATTGGAGGGGTGTCTTTCAATGCGGTAGAGCATAGGGACGCGCATGATGAAGGGATATCCAAATGGAAAAAGAGGTACCCGCCCAACAGATTTATATCTCCAAAACAAATGGTTGAGTTGATTGAGAAAGAGTCCAATGGTGAGGATGATTTTAATTTCCATATGGATTTTATAATGTGCTTCTATACTATCATGGTTGATTGCCACAAACAAGGCAGTTTGAAGGATAACATACTGGAATATCTTACGGATGACTTGGTTTTTGCCGGGCTGGACTGGTCTGAGTTAGTAGTTGAGGTCCTAAAGAGTGGTAAAAATGGTTGGAGACGAGACAGTTTGGATCCACCTTTTACTGGCCCACTTACCTTTTTTACGGTAAGTTACTTTTTACATATGTTACATAGTCACATGGTTATTACTGACAGTATTTCTTTACTTGTTACTAAACATGTATACGACTTCTAATTTGCAGCTTTTATACGTCGATAGTTTTAAATGCAAAGGTATTGATATTAACTCTTCAGTGGTTCCTATGACTTTCTGGACATTCCAAAGGTTAAGAGACCGAGAAAGGATTGAAATAAAAGGAGGGGGTTCGGAAGGGTACTGTGAAACCGTTGACTTCGTACGAGGATGTGAAGGTTGGATTAGATGAACCAAGCATCGAGGTTTGTAACATGTTGTGTATTACCAACAAATAGTTCGTGTACTACATATATATGGTATGTTAATGAAAAATCATAAACAGGAAAGGGTAGCAGCTGTGGGGGATCTGGTAGATGTTTTGATTAGAACGAAGAAGAGGGTTGAATCGGCCATCTGTAAATTAGATGAGGAGTATCCAGGTAGAGAAGAAGTTGTTGCTGTCTGTAAGTCCCGAAAGCTAGATCTTGTGATATGCAATAGATTGTTATCACTTATAAACACCTATTTGTTAGGTGTTTTAAGTGATTAATCCAGAAAGATAAAGATACTAGATGAACATGAATAACACAGACACGAACAATGAATAACATGATGATTTCCTTAATGATTTTCTGATGAACACCTTGGAATACACTGATTAATACGCACCTATTCACGTGTGCTACAAAGATTATCCCAAAACCCCAACCCTAGAGCTGTGCACACACATCCTTTATATAGGAAAGCCCCTGGGCCTGCGCACTTAACTTAAGTGCGCAGGGCCCGTGTAAACAAGTGCGCAGCAGCTAGGGTTGTGTACAAAACTATGTCTTAATTACATACTAAGTCCTTCAACTATCAAGCTATACAATATGCTATTAAACGTCTCTAATCTGGTAACTGTGGTCTCAATATAACCCAACAATACTCCCCCTAGACCACAGCTACCAGTTCTTCAATCTTCAATCTATCTCGACCTCACTTTGCTCCCCCTCAACCTGTTCAGGGGGTCTTGCATGTACAATGCGACTGGATCCTCTTCAACTGCTTGAGGAGCTTGAGTTGATTCTGTTGCAGTTCCTTCAGGATCGGCTACTGTTGCAGGATCTTCTGTTTGTACCTCTGAAGTAGTTTCGACTTCAGGTTGAGTAATTTCTGCACCAGCAGCAGCAGTAGCGGCAGCAGCCTTCTCCCTGTCATCCTTTTCTTTATCTGCTGCATTGATCCTGTCGATTATCTCAAGCAGCTCTCTTTTCAGATTCATAGCTCTATCCACAGCCCTTCTAAACAACACCGCTTCTTCAAACAACGCGTTCCCGGCACCCACATTAATCTGATTTGCAAATAGCATATTCAGATCTGACAGATTAAGTGCAAACACGTCTACTGGATCCAAAATCCTCAAAGCCTCCGAATCGTCCTGCAGTTTAATGACTGCTTCACCAGTGTTGCTGTCGTAAAACCACTTTTTAAAGTCCCTCAGCATTACTGGAAGCTCAGATCTAATAGGAACTCATGTGACGACCTGTGGAGGGTCAATCACATAAGTTATCATGCCACGTCCGGTTGCTGGATCGATTCTTTTCTTGGAGATCCTCCTTCTTGGTTTCTGCGGCTTCAGGATTTGGAAATCAGTGTCACATTCCTTCTTGATAAACCACTCGACCATGGCCGCCTGGGAGTCGAGGGAGTGATTGATGAATGGTGCCCTGCTGAGCTCCCTGATATCCCATCGGGGGAGAGACTTCAGTTCTTTTTGACCCTTGAAATATTGTATCACTCCCCCTCTTCTCTTCACAGCAAACAATCTCTTCTCTTCATCATATTTCAAGGAGATGATCTTCTCCTGGTGCGCTGACTTGGTGTGATGGATATTCTGATGTAAGGCTGGAATGGTGATGGGCCTTCTAGGAAACCAAGTTGATCTTTTAGGATCCAACTTGTGCCCATCAGACGTCTCATAAACAACTTCTTCATCCATTCCCATCTCCACAAATCTCTCTGGCATCTCATCTTCACTTACCTCATCAACCTCACTTTCCTCAGCAGCTCTTTCTTTCTCTTTCTCCAAAAACTTTCCGAAATCGAAAGTCTCATCAAATGTAGTGCTGGGAGTACCAGTTTGCTGCTTCTTGAAAGCTTGGAACATCTCAAACATTTGCATTTGAACCTCATTCTGAAACTTGATCAGGTATCTTTGATCTTTGATGATTTTCTCCATGTTCTGGTTCTTGTGTTTGAGCTTCTTTACTTTCTTTCTCAGTTCTTGGTTGTTGTGTACGTCACTCTTCAGAGTGCAGATTTCCCTGGCAGCAGTTTTACCAACCTCTTTCACAAGCTTCTCATATAGTTCCTGATGCACCGGTTTGCGACGTGGTGCAGCAGGAGCTGAGGAGGATGGTTCAGCAGATCGTTGGGCTGGAGCTTTGGGTGCTGGAGCAGCAGCAGTGGAAGGCCCTGGTTGATTCGGTTGTTCTGCCCCAAAGATGGATTCTAAGATCACTTGTTCCTCAATATCATCCTGAGTCACTACACGAGGAATATCTGATTCAGGTAGCTGTTCTCTCCTTTTCTTTCTCGCTGCCCTCTCAAACTCAGCAACTTCTTGTAAGGCTGCAGCAGTTTCAAGTTGCTCAGGTGTCAATGTATCTCTCCCTTCTTGTAATAAACCAGCTGGTCTTGTCCTTTTGCTGGGCTTTGATGGAGCAGGTTCAGTCGCCACTCTTTTGCCCCTTGCTTTTTCTAGGGCAATTTCTTCAGCAGTTGGCTGGGCTGAAGGAGTGGGTTCAGATGGTCCAGGTGCAGGAGCAGCTCTGGGTTGTTGTCGAGTTTCAGCAGCATCTGACCTTCTCTTCCTGATCTTGTTGTACAGCTCCATGACAAATGGATATCGCTGGGCCGCATACATATTCTCCAGCATTGGTTCCCAGTCAGGTGTGTTGCATTCTGTAAAGAATCGTGCACCTCTGGTGAAAATGTATTGATCACCGAGAGGCAGATTCTCATGTTGAGCGTTGATCATCATCTGTACAAACCTTGGGTACATAGCCCATTTGCCTGACCCAGCTTCTGCATTCTTTACCATGTAATCAAAGATCATGCCTGACAAGTTGAACGCTTCGTTCTTGCAAATCTTTATCATCGCTGTCGACCATTCAGCACTGAGCGCGTTGTAGCCTCCCTTTCTATGACATAGAGACATTATAAATACATGACTAATAAGTCTCCAATCTCTTGTTAGTTGGCTCTTCTTGACGTCGCCTCTCTTGTCAAAGTCACCCTTGTAGCCAAAATTCCTGAACTGTTGGTGAATATCTGCTTTAGGCATGAATCTGACAGTTCCTGGTTGATCTTGCAGTCTCAGTACGTTTCGAACGGTGTCTTCAGTGATGACTACAGCCTTGTTTCGGACTGTAGCGTTGATTCGCTTGACTCTTGATGCAGTTTCAACTCGAGCTGATCTCCAGAATTCTTCAATATGAGAAACGTAGACTGGTATAACGTGCTGCACAACATATCCGACTTTGCTGCGTTTTATCCAAGTCACTACGTCTTTAAACTTGACATCATCAGTTTCCAGATTCATTGGCTGATTGTGCATGCCTCTCGGATCCCAGTCGAGTGCCATCTGTTTAACCAAGAGCACGAAAAGCCAATTAGATTTCCAATAACTGACCTTAGACTTAAACTTAGACGGACAACGAACTTAGACTTAGATTTTATTAATTTTTTTTAGGTTTGAAATTTTAACAGTTATAGGATTAAGGTTTGATGGATTGGTGTCATCGGTGTCCATGATACGTTTGATTTTCAATTGTAAGATCGTTAAGGTCCGGGTTTAAGTACGCAGTCCGTTCAAGTGTCTCAATGGTCAAATGAATGTCATATAGTTGTTTAAAGTCCAAGTGCGCATGGTTATCAAGTGCGCAGTCCAAGTCATAGTCAAAAGAGTCATGTACTCAGTCAAGTGCGCACATACTTGACTGAGCACTTGGTTAGTACGCAGGCACAAGTCAAGTGCGCAGATCTGGCTATACACGGGCATGGTAACCCCTTGGCAACACAGTCAAGTCTGCGTACTAGGCAAGTACGCAGACACTTGAACCTTCGTTCAAGATTTTAAGTTCACACATATGTATGCAACACATTAGGGTTTCTGAGAACTTGTATGATTATGAGACAAGTGCACAGTCTCTATGAGACAAGTACGCACTTGTTCATTATCAAGTACGCAGATCTTCAAGATTTCAAAAACCAATAAAACAACTAATAACCCTAACAGATGCATCTTAATCATGCGTTCAGTCCCTGTAATCATAAACAATAAACCATTAGTACAAGAAACTACCTTAATCAGTAGTAAGAATCAAACAAGAGGAGTGTATTGATACTGATTTGAGGGTGTTTGTGTGTGATTAGATGATGATTAGGGGTTTAATGGAAGAAGATGATGAACGATGATGATGATGAACGGATAAGGTTAAGGTGAATTAGGGTTTGTAATGAGGTTAAAGAAGATAAAACTTTTTAACAAAATTTGACTCAGTATATATACAGTCAACAGATGGGCCTGCGCACTTGAGTTAAGTGCGCAGGGCCCAATAAGTACGCACAGATTCATAGATTTTGGCCCAATTAGAGATTTGAAGCCCAAAAACGTTTTAATAAGTGGGGTTTTACCAAATCTCACCTTCTGCATTCAGAATCATACTAATCATACCTGCCAGAACCCGTTTCAACTTCCCGTTGGATAGCTGCAGCCTAAGAACAATTGTTGGTATGCTTGTCCACTTAAATCCATGCCTTTTCTCTTTCAACATGTGTTTGGTGATGCTGTTTATCATGTTCTTCGGTAATATTGACGAAAATTTTATGGACCCCACAGTGTGCTAGGTATTGGCCTACCGATCCTCAAGGTTTATTGAAATATAATGATGAGAGCTTCAGGTCTATGTTACCATAAGCAGAGAAGATGATCATTATCTTGATCAGATGATGAGAGCTTCAGGTCTATGTTACCATAAGCAGAGAAGATGATCATCTGATCGTTTGGTGAGCTATCTAGATATGTTTGCACGTCACTAACATTGCGTGTCTTTTCCTGCTCAGTTTCAAAAATTTTGTTTTTCTTAGCCCCGCATTGGTAGCTTGCACTCTTAGGTGTCTTTTGATTTACCTATGCACAAAATTTTCTGTGTCTTTTAATTTCTCAACCTATGTATGACCGGACTCAGCTTGTGCAGACCTAAAGCACAGTGGGAATCTAGCTTTCCGTGTAGATCTTCATTATTAATCACCTAATAGCAGTTTACTTGATTCCAGGCTGAATCTACCGACACATCGTTGCTTGAGGCCACAACATCCTTTGGGTCCTATTCACATGCTGACGAGATATGATTAGTTCCTATCATTTCCTGAATTAATTTTGCATTAGGAATGGACTGGTTTACTTTCTCCCCCAAAAATCTTGTTTTAAAAGAATAGAAGATTTTTCTATAAAATATGCACAAGTAAAGTTTTTTTTTTTATTCAAAATTTATCATCTCAAGCCATGTAACCAACTGATGAAACCGGGTTTTATCGAAAGCTTTTGTAAAGATATCTGCCTTTTGATCAGCAGTATCTATTGGCAACACCTGTATATATCCTTTGTCGTGAGCATCGCGAATTAAGTGAATCCGAATTTCAATGTGTTTGGTTTTAGAATGATCAATTGGATTCTTCACGATGTCACGACATGCATCATTATCAATAAAAATAGGTGTATGCATGACGTTCAAACCGTAGTCCAAAAGCTTATTTTGGATCCATAACACCTGACAACAACAACTGGATGCGGCTGTGTATTCAGCTTGAGCAGTGGAGATGGACACGGTAGTCTGCTTCTTGCTCTGCCAAGACACTAGCCTGTTACCCAGAAATTTACAACCACCAGAGACAGATTTTCTGTCAATCCTACAACCTGCATGATCACTATCAGAGTAAGCGATTAAATCAAACCAAGTTTTGGTGTTCCTTTGAGGTAGCGGAAGACTCTTTTTACTGCAGTCTCATGCGATTGCTTAGGATTGGACTGAAAACGCGCGCAGCATCCAACTGCCCACATGATATCTGGTCTGCTAGCTGTTAGATACATCAGGGAGCCAATCATTGATCGATAAATGTGAGGATTCACTGAAGGCCCCTGAAGATCTGGTACAAGTGTTGTTTGGGCCGCAAAAGGAGTATTGGACGGCTTGCAATCGGTCATGTTGTATTTTGCCAGAATGTCTCTTGTATACTTGGCTTGGTGGATGAGAATTCCGTCTTCTTTCTGCTGCACTTCCAAGCCTAAGAAAAACGATAATTCGCCCATCATGCTCATTTCAAATTGAGACTTCATGATGCTTTCAAATTCCCTGCATAAGTTTTCATCAGTGGAGCCAAAGATAATATCGTCAACATAAATTTGAACAAGGATAGAGTGTTTGTTGACTTCTTTGGTGAACAGAGTCATGTCAATCTTCCCTCTGGTGTACCCATTCGGCAGCAAGTATGAAGATAAGGTCTCATACCAAGCTCGAGGAGCTTGATGAAGTCCATAGAGAGCCTTATCCAGTTTGTAGTACTTGTTGGGATGATGAGGATCTTCAAAACCCGGGGGTTGACAAACATAGACTTCTTCTTTGATCTTCCCGTACAGGAATGCACTCTTCACATCCATTTGAAAGACTTTGAAGTTCTTGTATGAGGCGTATTCCAGGAAGATACGTATGGCTTCAAGTCGAGCAACTGGAGCGAACACTTCCTCATAGTCAATACCCTCTTGCTGACGAAAGCCCTGAACGACCAGACGAGCCTTGTTCTTAATTACCACACCTCTTTCATCCATTTTGTTGCGAAACACCCATCTTGTTCCGATGGGATACTTTCCTTCAGGTAGATCCACAAGTTCCCAAACCTTGAGCTTTCTAAACTGATACAGCTCATCCTGCATGGCTTCAACCCAACTTGCATCTCTGACAGCATCTTCAATGCTGAAAGGTACCGTCTGAGATAAGAAGGCTGAAAGTGCAATATTCAGTTTGTCTGCCTGATTCCTAGTAAGAACACCCTCAGAGATTGGTCCAATGATGTTCTCCACAGGGTGATCTTTAGAAGACTTAAATCCCATGTTTGGTTCTTCTTGAATTTGGGAAGGCAGATTAGAAAGGTGATCTACAGGAATTGATGAACTGGATGGATCATTTGTAGACTGTTGTGCTGAAGATGTTTCTTCTGAAGCTGGAGTACCTTCAGGAGATGGAGTAGTTTCAACAGTTGCATCACCATTTGTGGACTGAAGGGGAACAATTGGATCAGCTACGAGTGGAGAAAATCGGGTGGTGAAAGGTGCAGCATCGTCTTCGGAAGAGTAAAGAGTATCCTCAAGAGGAAAAGGATCGGCTGCTTGATTTTCAGATGGTTGTTCTTCAATGATGCTGAAATTGTTGAAAACAACATCCACTTCAAAGAACCAGTCAGGACCGGCTCCTGTGTTGGTAGAGTTGGATTCCTGCCAATCAACATAAAAGGACTCGAGAACCATTTTGGTTCGTTTGTTGTACACTCTATAAGCTTTTTGACTTGAAGAGTATCCAACAAAGAAGCACTCATCTCCAACTGCATCAAACTTCATTATGTTCTCGTAGTTGTTAAGCAGCGTACATGAGCATCCAAAAGGCCTGGAGTAGTCAATCAGAGGTTTTCTTTTAAAGAGCAATTCATAACCTGTTTTCCCGCGCGTCTTTACAATTAAGACTCTGTTAAGAACATAACGGGCGGTATTCACTGCTTCAGCCCAGAAAATGATCGGCAGTTTAGAGTCGATAAGCATAGTTCTGGCCGCTTCAATAAGTGTACGATTTTTCCTTTCAGCAACACCATTCTGTTGAGGAGTTCTCGTAGCGCTGTACTGAAGATGAATTCCTCTGTTGTTGCAAAAAGTCACGAAACTTTGATTTTTGAATTCAGTTCCGTGATCACTTCGGATTGATCTAACTTTTGTCTTTATTATGTTCTCAATGAGAGGAACAAACAACATCGATATCTCAGCAGCTTCAATTTTGTATTCCAAGAAGTATACCCATGTAAATCGGGAAAAATCATCTGTTATTACCAAACAATAAGACTTTTTAGCTAGACTTTTAA
Source organism: Ambrosia x helenae (assembly GCA_030844895.1). Taxonomy (NCBI): domain Eukaryota; kingdom Viridiplantae; phylum Streptophyta; class Magnoliopsida; order Asterales; family Asteraceae; genus Ambrosia; species Ambrosia x helenae. The sequence goes on along the minus strand of CM061234.1, from coordinate 81,654,857 downwards.
CACTAATAGGACCAAAAATATCCATGTGCAATAATTGAAGAGGTGAGTCTATAGAGTTCACAGCTTTGGACTTATGCAATTTTTTGTGTTGTTTTCCTTTGGCACATGCTAAGCATTTTTCAGAAAAAGGGAATTCCTTGGAAGGAAGACCTCTGACAAGATTTAGTTTTGAAAGCTTATTAATATTTTTGAAGTTAACATGTCCTAATCGCCTGTGCCATAGCAGTGACTCTGACCCGGATGCTTTAGAAAGTAAGCATGTCATTTGACATTCAGACTTTGCATCTCTCATGTTTATCACATAAGTATTATTTTGTCTAGGAGCTTTAAGCATAATCATATTGGTAGGAGGAATGAATCCTGGCTTTAGAAAGATGCACTCCATGTCATTAAATAACACTGAGATTCCTTTGTCGCAGACTTGTGATACACTCAGCAGATTGTAGCACAATTCTGGAACATAGTTCACATCTTCTAAAGTCAGTGCATCAGAAATCACGTCTCCTATCCCAACTATCTTTTCGCCCTTCTCGTTGTCGGCGAAAGCAACAAACTCTCCATCAATGAACCGATAGTTTTTGAGGAGTTCTTTTAGTCCCGTCATGTGCCTTGACGCCCCGCTATCAACATGCCATAGATATCTCATCAGGGCAATCAACCATTTCTGTAGTTTATTCTGAAAAACACATAAAACAAGAGAAATATACAGATAAATATACGAGACACTATGTACAAACACGACTCAGACCATATTTTAAGTAACTTTTGGAATCCAGGTCTGTTTTAGTTTTAATCTGTCGTGATTTTCACCCAAAACTGACTCTTGTCTTTTCCAAGTTTTTGTGACCTTAACAAAACTTCTTATAGTTTCTTGAAGATCTTTAATTTGAACCGAAAAAGATTTTTGGGTCTTGGTATCACTTTGTGGTTTGGGTTTCAAATGACAATTTTTAACCACATGTCCCTCATTTCCACATCTAAAGCATTTAGAGTGTTTAGGCTTGATCTTTGAAGAAGATCTGGATGATGATGGTTGTGATGTTCTTCTCTTGTATTTGCTTGAGTTGGGGCTGTCTCTTGAACATGCTTCATCACTGTTGTTGTTGCTTGAATCTTCATTTGTGTTGCATTCTGGCTCGCTGATGTCACTTTCTGTATCACTCTGTGATTCTTCAGAAGTTCTGTTATCTGTTTCACCTTGTGATTCTTCAGAACATGACATATCTGTTGATGATGGTGTAAACTCTGGAATTTCTTCAGTAAGAAATTTCCCAAACCTGTTTCTTTTTAGTTCTAGAACAAACGGAGATGGTCTATATACATTTTCATTATCAGAGAATGCATCATTAAGATCAACACAAACTGGCATAATATTTTCAACACAAATATCTGATCGTTTGATAGGATTCATCCTATCATTAGGGTCCACAACACCCTTGAAATCAAGTTTAGAAGTTAATGTAATACAGTCATCCGGCCTAGATAAACTATTACAGTTATCCATCCTAGATAAACTATTACAGTCATCCAATTTAGTTAAATTATTACAATCATCCGAATTCAAAGAAGTTTTTGACTTGTCATGACTCCAGATGAACCAATTCACTGTAGAGTAATTGGCACCTGGGTGACCTAACCCCATTGTTTGTCCACCACAACTTTCATCATCGTCCACCTGATCCTGTTGGGTCATATCTGCACTGCTTTTACTTATATTAGAGTTTGACTCAGATGTGACACATTCTTTTTCGAAAAGATCATTTTTTGGATGTGGTTTTGGAATGGGTATATATTAACTTTTGCTCAAGGGTAAAAATAGAGATTTTACAATTCCCTTTTTATCCTTATACCCAATTCCATCTTTAACGAAAGATTTCCTTGAACAATCAAGGATATCTGTATGAGCATGCTTGCTTACATTCCATTTGTCCACAACAATTTGGAGATGATTTGTTTCATTTCTAGATATTTCTAGTTTTTCAGTTAAGTCATTTATTAAAAAATCTTTTCTGAGAACAAATTCTTTTAGAGTGTGCATTTCAGCTATTGTTGCATTTAACTTTCGCTGATATGCTAACTCATTTTCTTTCATTTCAATGTTGTTTTTTCGGATGTCATCCATCTCTCTTAAAATTCTCCTATTGTGGGACAAACAGTAAGCAACGGCTGTAACACACCTTGGTGAGCACAGCTTTGATTTTATTTCAAGCGGAATACTTACCAGGTCTCTCTCTTCAACCTTCTTCTGCATGCTCTGCGGTTGTTGATCAGTCTTGCTTGTGGAAGTCTTCTCAGCAACTAAAGCTTCCTCGGCAACAGCCTCCTTTCCCTTGTCCTCACTCAACACACTTTTTAGACCAGCATTCTCCATCCCTTCTCCTTTTGGCATCTCTGCTGATGACCCTTCCAAAGAGCTCACACCAAGTGTTGATTTTGTGCAGATCTTTGCCATCAGTGCCTTGTTCACTTCAGCCTCTGCCACAGCAACTTCCTCTCCCCAGTCAAAATCTTGAACCACAAGCGCCTTCTGCTGGTTGGCTTCCCCTCCATCTGTGATTGCCACCATTCTCTTTGCCGGTTTAACTTCAGCTTGATTCAAGGTTGGACATTCATACTTGAAGTGTCCGAGAGTTTTGGAATTGTAGCACCTGATTTTTGATTTATCAAAGCCAGCCTTTCCCCTTCGACCTGTTCTGTCCTGGAACCTCTTAACCCTTAGATTAATCATGGCCATTTGCCATTTCAGGTCCATCTCTTCCATATCATCGGGATCCACTTGATACATATCTTCCGGGCTCATCATATCATTCTTCAGATCACCTGTCTTTAATGCTTCAAAGCTGGTCATGAAGGCGTTGAAGAGTTCAACGTGTTCATTAGCAAGCTTTGTTTGTTGAGGATTGAGTGTTGAGGGTTGAGAGTTCTTGCCACTGGGTTGAGAGTGTGGAACGGTCTTTCCTGAACTGGAGCTACCACCAATCATTCCATCAGCATACACATGAGATGAGCTTGAACCCATGTTACCCACTGGAGTCATTAATGCCAAGTTTTTCTTTGCAGTGATGGGTACTACCTTCGGATTGGTCTGGTTCATCTCTCTCTTTGTGATGTCCATCTCAAACGACTTCAGGGTGTTGATAAGATCAGCCAAGGTAGACTGGGCGTCTAGATATTCTTTTCTGATCAACATACACTGGATGCTCCATTCTTTTGGCAGTGAGTCTAGCAGCTTCTTGATTGAATTTCTGTTGTTCACAGGAATTCCCGCCTTCTTCATCTTTGTCAACATGCTCATGAACCTATCGATGTGTGAGCTCAAACTTTCCCCACGAATACTGCCAAACATGTCATATTCTTTCTGCACCATGTCTTGCTTGTACTGGCGCATCTCTTCGTTCCCTTCATAGTATTCATTCAACGCAAACCATAGATCATGTGCCGTGCCATACTCCTCAAACATGTTATAAACATCGTTTGATAAGGCCATGGTTAGAGCACCATAAGCCTTGTGATCTCTCTGGAGTAATTGTTTATCGACATCAGTGTAAGTGGTTGGATCAGGGTTAAACTCTTCTCCTGTGGCAGTGGTTCTCATGGGAATGTGTGGGCCCAACTGGATAGAATTCCATTGGGTGAAGTCTGTAACATAGAAGAATGACCTCATTCTGTTCTTCCAAGTCCCATAGTCTTCAGCACCTTTTAACTTAGGAACTCTGGTTGTGGTTCTGGTTTCAAGTTCTTGTTGAGTGATAGGGTTAACTGTTGAATGGTTATCGTTACCAGCCATAATTTAGATGAATTTTAGGGATTTAGTTAAACAGATTTTAGTTATCAGTCCAGAAAATGTCCAAGTCCGTAAGTACACAGCTAAGTGCGCAGATAAGTGCGCAGATAAGTTCACAGCTAAGTTCACAGCACTCCAAATAAGTATGCAGCAACCTGTAAGAATGTAAACAGCCTTGTCAAGTTGTAGTCTTTGTTAAGTGCGCAGCTCAGAAGTAAACGTGTGGCTGTGTTTCTTGATAAGTGCGCAGATCAGTCAACACTTAGGCATGATAAGTGCTCAGTGTTTACTGATCAGTCTGCGTACTAAAATAAGTGCGCAGACACTTAAACTCTCGTTTAAGATTTTAAGTTCGCAGAAACCCTAGCCAAGTACTCAAGACTACACCTTCAGTAAGTGCGCACAAATCCAAGATTTCTGTTTAAGTACGCAGAAACCCTAAATAAGTGCTCAAGACAATGGAAATGCAATAAGTGCGCATAAAACTTGATTGCGTACTAAAATCTGAGATTTAAGTACTCACAGTCACAAGTATGCAATATATGAGCCAAGTACTCAAACCAAGAAACAAGTTCTCAACTTATGAAATAAGTGCGCAAATTTTGAAACAAGTGCGCAAATTGTAAGAAACAAGTGCGCAAAACAGGCTGTGAAAAACACAAAATTCAGCTGAATCCTTTCCAAAACATTTTCTAATCAAATTAACATACTCTAAACTTTTAGAATCACAATTTTCACGAAATTTCAAGCAAAAATATAAGAAAAACACCTAAATTTTTAAAGTTTATAAAGAGAATAATCTTGATAATAAAAACTAACAAGATGAGGGTTTTGGTATCTTAAAGTAGATACAATCTAGAGCACAGAGGCTCTGATACCAAATTGTAAGTCCCGAAAGATAGATCTTGTGATATGCAATAGATTGTTATCACTTATAAACACCTATTTGTTAGGTGTTTTAAGTGATTAATCCAGAAAGATAAAGATACTAGATGAACATGAATAACACAGACACACACAATGAATAACATGATGATTCCATTAATGATTTTCTGATGAACACCTTGGAATACACTGATTAATACGCACCTATTCACGTGTGCTACAAAGATTATCCCAAAACCCCAACCCTAGAGCTGTGCACACACATCCTTTATATAGGAAAGCCCCTGGGCCTGCGCACTTAACTTAAGTGCGCAGGGCCCGTGTAAACAAGTGCGCAACAGCTAGGGTTGTGTACAAAACTATGTCTTAATTACATACTAAGTCCTTCAACTATCAAGCTATACAATATGCTATTAAACGTCTCTAATCTGGTAACTGTGGTCTCAATATAACCCAACATTGTCAAGTCTAGGTATGATGTGTTCATTAAAGACATGGTGAAGGCGAATGAGGCTGAAGCTGTTGCACGTGTAAATGCTGATGGACAAATCTCCAAGGTTGTAGCAGCAATAAATAAATGCAGCACCATTGGTGTAGGTAAGTTTTGTGTTTATGCCCATATAAAGTTTTGTAAACTATAAACTACGTTGAAAATCTGTATGTGAAATTAGCAGATAAGCCTGAACAGAGCAATAAAAAACATCTAGAAGAGGATGATGGATTCAGTTTGGGTGATTCGCCGCTGAACAAGTCCCCATTGACACGCTCAAAAAAGAAAACTGTTGATGGCACGTCGGATGAGGTGGGGGCATTTGAGAGTCCAATTGTAAGCCAATATAGGAAGAATCTGCATGACAGTGCTAAGGAAAAAAATGATGGTGAAACAACAGGTGTGGAACAAAGGGAAGGCCAGGAGACTTTAATAACCGAAGGTAAAAGAACACTATGCAAAGCCAATCGTTGGAACGCTATGTTTGACTGTTTATGTCTTTAACATATGTTAACAGGATATGAAGATCTGGCCAAGAATTTAACCAGCAAATTTGTTGAGGTTAGTGAAGATGGGAAAAGTGAACAACATGTAGCAAGACAAGAAGGGGACCTACAACAAGAAGGTAAGCAGAGTAGCTACGGTAGGTTCGGTTACATACGCATAGTATTCACATAAGTCAGGGGGTGGGGGTATTTGTTAATATTGTAATGTTATGTGGTTTAGCAGATGTCGATGCCATCCGTCAAATTGTTGACAATGTGTTAGATGATGTGGTACCCAATGACGGTGAAGACGAGTTGATTAGCACACAAGCATTGGCAGCAACACAAGATGAACCACTAGGTATAAGTGTTTTTTCTTTTATGCACATGCAAATCATATAACAAAAATTCTGAAAATTGACTACGCATGAAATGTTAATTAATGGTTTCAGGACTGGAGAATATTGTTGTTTCAAAGCCGGAGGCGCCAACCAATGACAGTGAACCGGAGTTGGTGAGCACACAACCATTGGCAGCAACACAAAATGAACAACTAGGTATAAATGTGCACGTGTCCAAGTATAAAGATTCTAAATATATAACTGTCTGTTGTTTGTTATGTTGTGACGTATGTTACATTATTTTAAGGCGGGACTCCAAGCCAGCAAGGGACTGCCGATGAAAACATTGATGAATCATGTGTGAAGGTTGGAGACACAAAAGTAGATCAACAAATGGAAGAGGACAAGACATGTATTGTTATAAAAGCTTTGAATATCTGGTAGTAGAAATTGCTAGAGAATCAACAGACTAACCTCGTATTTTAACCTTATATTTTAGGGCATGAGCGATTTTGCACGGCTGAAGCAGAGATGACCACAACCAGCAACAATGAGCCAGGTATGAGATGTGTAAAGTTTCTAAGTACATGCCAGAATGATATTTGTAAAATTTCTAAGTATGTTCTTGATGTGAAGCAGACTACTTAACAAACGTAAAGGCTGCGACCAGTAAAGTGAAGGCAGCAAAAAATGATGAACAAGGGCAACCAACCGAAACAGGTATTGTAATGTCATTTCCGATTAAGTATACTAAATCCAGTATGTAAATTGTAATGTGGCCTGGTGCGGAAATGTCATGCAGAACTACAACCGGATAGGGCAGAATCTAGTGATAGGGGGACTCAGTTTGGTGAAGCGGGCCAAGATAAAGAAGCAGGTACGCAATAAAATAAAAATGAAATATGTTTAGAATCCACAAAAGGGTCCACAATTTATTTTTTATTTACATTCACATGATGCTCCTGGATACTTCCATATATGCCAACACCAGATGGAACCGGTGCGCCAAGTTTTAGCTTTGGCCTAACACAACTAGAACCAGCAGATCAGGGGGTGTTAGGTTTGAATTCTGTTTTTAAAATAAATATACAAAAATGTTAGATGATGGTTTGAAACGCTGGAACAAATCCTCTCAGCTAACAAAAGTTGTGACGTATGTTACAGATTGTGGCGGTGTGGCTCCGAATGAAAAGACAGTTGATAAGAAGGAGGTTTCCACAAAACCAGGTCAGAGTTAGGTTGTTTTTCAAGTATGAAAAATGTTAACATGTTTAATCACACACCTGTTACATGTGTTACAGAGTCTTCTAATATACCTGCAGCCACAGCGTCGGCTGTGAGCAAGGCGCGTGGGAAGGCGAAGGTGGATGATGTTATAGGTTAGTCCATACCTCCACATGTAATTTAATGTTCTATTTCGTACATATCGGCTGAAAATACTTATTTTGGATATGCAGAAGCGGGTTGGGTTGGTGGATTAGTTGGGGATACAACACCGGTGTATCCGTTGGTGCTGCCCGTGCGTTCATATGACGCACAGACGCAGGTTTACAATGAGTATGGTGCTGGTGGAAATCTGGAGGAAGATGAGGACGACATGACATTGGCAATGCGTCAAGAAATGATTGCAAAGATGGATGCAACCAAGTGAAATCCCCGACGTGAAAGGAATGTGACCTATGTTCATAAGTCACCTTTTCATATAAGGGGGGTAGATTTGGGAGAGGGGGTCACAAAGGATGATGATGCTATGTGGAACTTTGTTTACAAGGACGAGGATCCGTTGAATATGTTGTGTGGTTCTGATGAAAGAAGGGGGTAGCCAAAAGAAATCGGTAAGTAACTTGAACGATGTAATAACTTGTGGAACTGATGTAACATGTGTAACAACTGACAATTTGGTTTTTGTTTTTTCATGCTAGAACGTGGGGAAGAAGTAAACAATGTAGACATACCAAATGATGAAATAGATAATGCGCTTGCCAAGTAAGACCATAAATTTTTGTTTAACCTATAAAACTGCTTCCTAACATTACCTTGGTTAATATATACAGTGAGGTGTTATTTAGAAGTTTATGCGACGTGGTAGCCACACGTAGCATGATCAAAACTTTGAAGCCCGGTGAGAAGGTGATGGATGTGATAGTTGGCTGTTGGGTGGATGTATGAAACTACGAGGAGAGGGTGAAATTGGAAGGGGCACCTCTTCGTTTGTTTGTAAGCACAAACGCAGTGGTACGTTATTTAAAGAGCGAACATCGCTTTACGTATGTTATGTAAATTTTATTTAGCCCTTTTTTAATTTTGTTAACAAAAAAAAAATAGGTTCCATGGATGCTTAATGATACTAAGTGTGATCCGAATAAACGAAAGTCAAGGTTTTCAAGTGCGATGCTTGCTGGAGTGCCACCCTATGAGAACAACCGTGACTTCAAGCGATATGATATCGTGTTTTTTCCAATACTTGAGAGGTCCCACTTCTACTTATTGGTCTTTGAGCTGAAGAATATTGCCATAATGCTAATTGATAATGACAAAAAGCGAGGGAGGCGTACGTGCAAGGATCATGCTGACTTTCACAAAAAGGATACCGTACACAAATATGTAAGTTGCTCTGGACACAATTTAAAGGCTAAATAATAAAACATTTGTGATGTAAAAACAATGTTTTTGTCGCTGATATTAATATTTTGCGGTTTCTTGTTACACGGTTATTGTAGAAGCACATGTTTGTGGAGTTCCTTAAAAGCATCAAGCATCCGAAAGCAGGAAAGATCGGAGGGGCAGAAATACATAGGTTGGATGTAGAGTGGGGTACGACTGGTAATGGCACGGATTGTGGCGTCTACCTCATGAGACACATGGAGAAATTCATGGGGCTTAATGTATCATTTGATTGCAATTTCAGTAAGCATTGGCGCACAAAAGAAGGGGATATCAAGAAGCTACGGACCAAGTACACAACACATATTTTGCGTTCACCGGTTAACACAAAGAAGGGTGAGGTGGAAGCTGGGGCACGTTTGAAGTAAGGGGCGACCGTAAGTGAAGGGGGGGGGGGGGGTATGACAAACTGTGTAGTGTTTAACCTGTTTTTTGGGTGATGATACACCTATAATACTACTGGGTTTTGTACTCTAAATTAACTAACATGGTCACCAGTCGAACGTCTTTCCTTTTGGTTATAACATGTATTCTGTTGCATATGTTAAACTGTTTTAAGCACATAGTATGTAAGAATGTTGCATATGTTGATATCTTAAAAAATAGTAAGGTATTCTGAGTATTGTTGATAGTGGGTTCTAGGATACTACATAAGACATAGTTAATATGTTATTAAGATGGCAAACATACTGTTTCATACATAACAGACAACTACATGGCCAGACTGTGACATACCCTACTGGTCTTAAACATACCCATGAGAATTAAAACCTACATAGACTGTATTCAACCCGAAACATACGTAGACAACAACACATACACCTGACTACAATAACATAAAAACGTACGACAAAACAGAACTTATAGGTGTTGCCAAAAGGAAAGCATCGTAAGTTGGCGCCCGTCATGGCGAGAATGATCCATACTATGCTTTCAAGCTCAGTTCCGACAGTTCGCTGTCCTCGCCTTCCTAAGGGTTATAGCTTGCCCACCTAACGAGAGTATTTGGTGAGTTTGGACACAATGGACAACCACAATACTCATGGTCGTACACAACACCTGGACATTCGAAGTCCGATATTGCTACATCCTCTTTAGTTACCGAGTACGCAGTTCCAATTGACGCCCCTCCGTCAACTTCCATCTTTGCAACGTCATATGTCGCTTGGCTACTAGAACCATCTTCCATCATTGTGGTGTCGACCCCTTTGTTCGGTAGTGTTCTCTTGTTGGCATTAGAAACAGTCTTCCCACCATCAATGGCTTGTTGTTCGGTACGTTCCAATAACGCCCAAAAATCAGTTACTTTTGAAGTCACCTCGTCTTCGACGTCGATCTTTTGCCGCTTGGCTGCATGAGTGTTTGAAGGGCTTTCCATTTGCAGAAAGTATTTCTTTTGGCAAGTTTGGAAAACTATTATTATGGAATTGAAATGTATTAAGAGAATAAGGTATAAATAGGAAAATTAAGGATGGGTGGTTGGTGATAATTTAATTTTGGTTTAATGGTGTAGTGCTAGACTTTACTTTATGTCAAATCAATATTGATAAAAAGGGGTTGTGTAATAAAGTTCAAGTTCAATTTATATTTTATTCTCTTCATTAGGTATTTTGTCCTTACATATCATTATTTTATTAGATTTTGTTTGACACTATCTATTCCGTACCAAATCTACCACATTTACTCAAACACTTCCTGTTCATGGGCCCACACTATAAGAGACAACTCACATGATATGTAATATAATAATCGCAACTCCTGTGTTTTAGATTTTTTGTATTGCGTATGTTACCAATAATGGGTAATGTAAAACATAGAACATAATAAGTACAACCACACCACATTATATATTACAAAACACAAAACAACATGTCTAGTGGTTGAACATCATACATAAACCAGAAAGTAAAAAAAAAACATAGAAGTAGCTAGGGAACAACAAAAGCTAGAAATGTGGCAACCATGTTACACACGTAACAACAAGGGACTGCATATGTTTCTAACTGTTACTAGTGTCCAACATGGTTCAAAAAGCAGAGATTAGGGATGTTGCCTCATCAACTGCCATCAACTTGTTTTAGGCTTTCTGAGCGTGTGCTGCCTCCTCCTTGGTGTAACACCCCACCCGATGGCGGAAACATCGGGATGTCACGTATTGATGATTGTTCAATAGCTCATGGAACTAAATGAAAGTTGAATAATATTACACAATTTACAATTTGTCTTACAAGTAATGATTACAAAAGTTGATTAATATAAACTAGGTCCAAAGCTCCTACGTGTTCCAAGACTTGTACAACTTCCAATAGCAAACACAACCTGAAACATGTTAAGTTGGAAAGATGGGGGGGGTCAACTATAAACAGTTAGTGAGAATACATAGGTTTTGCATATAGTTGAAAACAATATGTTGTATATCAATCATTGTTGAAGTATAATAATGAGTAATGATAGAATATGAGTCCGACATGTAACAATGCGTCTTTTGTACAATCAAACCTTGTGTCGACTGAGACCTAACTCGCAAGTTAGTAAAAGTGTAACTGTTTTCGATCATCCCTGAATTTATGCGGGGGGTATGGGTTTGTCAGACCTATAGCGCTATAATCTAAACAGGCGGCTTGATCAATGTTAATGATTGTACTGTGTCTTTTTGTTACAGTCAAATGATAGAATGAGTAAATGATAGTGTAATTGAATCACAAGTTTCAACAATGTAAGAATGAGTAAATGATAGTGTATAAAATGTTTAAACATGTTTCACCCCAAAATGTAAAACAGAAAAATGGGCTATGTAAACTCACCTTAGTGCTAGGATTGAGTCCCTTGATATAGAATAATTGTGGCCTTTGTGTCCAAATATCACCCTATTAATAAGGCTATAATTGAGTAATGGGAAAACTTAAAAGTCTAAATTTTCTAGTCTATAAGTAGTTCTAGGGTTCATAATTTGGGAATTGATAATTGATTTATGATTAAATTTGAATAATTGTTAATAACTTAAATAATTAAAAAAAATATTTCTGACCAATATTAACTAAAGGTAGTTGTATTATAATGTAATAAATGTGAAAATAATTTTTATAAAATTATTTTCTTAATTAATGAATATTTATATATTAATACTTGTTTGACAAAATATAGACTTAATATTTAAAAATATTAAAATTTATAAATTTCGAATCAAAAAAATTATATTTCTGATCTAAATGATTAATAGTAATTTATGTGAAATTTTGATGTAAAAATAATGAAAAATGAATTTATTATGATTTATTTATGATTAAAACAACAAAAATCGATTAAAAATATTAATTAAATGATTTTTCTGTAAATAAATTTATTTCTGGAATATATATTGATTCATAAGTTCAAAATAATTTTTGTGAAATTTTATAAAATTCTTTAGATATTTTTATAGAATTTTCAATTTATAATTGAATAAACTTGTAATATATTTTGTATAATTTAAATAAATGATTTTTGTAAAACTAAAAATTGGATAATAAAGTCTAACATTTGAATAACATAAAATAAATTTTATAGATTTTATAAATCGTATTTGGTATTTTGAAACCATTTTAAAAGTTAATGATAAAAATTATAAAATAAAGAGCTTAAATAAAAAGGTTTTGAGGGTGCTAGGATTCGAACCCGGGTCCGAGACCGGGTGGAGTTTTATCACAAGCCCAGCCACCAACTGGGCTGGACCCTGAGAACAAAAGTATTTGGATTCAGATCTTAATATATTGTTTTTAATATTAAAAGGATTATATTTCATTTATAAGGAAAAACAAAACGTTGGGGCTGTGGATCGAACTCAAGCCCCTTCATGTGAGTATCAGTCATCACAACCATCTGGGCTAGATCAAATAGTTGGTTTAGTTTCTTTCTGAAATAATTTTAAACATATGTGGATTGTTATCATCTTCCCCAAAAATTAAGAACAAACCCTAGATTTATAATCAACCAAAACCATCTATAAAAACCAAATTAATCATGGGGCTTATGATGGAAAAGGGCCGATCAAAGTATAGATATAACAAATTTGATTCATACCAGTGATATACACGATGAACACGCTAGCGAAGTACTTGACAAGAAACTTCAAAATTCAGAGGTTTGCGAGACAATATGTGATTTATGAGACGGGGTTTGTGATTTTCGGCACATAGAGAATGATAGGGAGAGTCCAATTTATATTAATTCCTATGGATTAAACGATTTAGAAGGTTTGACCATTCCTTAAATACAAACGCGAATTGCTCCTAAAATGGCAGTTTTGGTTGCAATTGACGCGTATATAATACGCTGATGATCAGTCAGTTTAATTCCATACCATAATTAGGTCCAATACATGCGTATTTGAATGAATCTCGTGGGAGGGGCTTGTGGTTTGACTTTTGGTTAGTCAAAACAGGGGTGTTAAGTGTTTTAAAGAATGTGGGTAGCGAAAATTTACACAAACAGACTGCTAGCCCAGCTGCCTTGTGTTGTGTTTGTTATGTGGTGAATCGCTTTGGACACGGGTTCGAGTCCCGGCCCAAACAAAGATTTTTTTTTTCTTCACACTGTAACACCCCAACCGATGGCGGAATCATCGAGGTGCCACGTAGTGACGATTGTTCAAAAGCTCATGGTACTAAAATGTAAATATTATTGAATAATCCAAAATTGTCTTACATGGAAATGGAAATTACATTGTCTAAATGAAATATAAATATTGAAATAACTGAATTGAAATAAAGCACTAAATGTCTCTTGCTAAAGCACTAGATCAAACTGCACCTGAAACATGTACAAAAATAGGTTTGGTCAACATATGAAATGTTGGTGAGCATTCCTAGATTTGATATATATATAGTAGGTTAAAAAGTTATACAATTCAAGTGCAAGCTACAGTGCAAATATGTAAACCATGTATCAAACAAATGAGCGAAATCAACCCTGTGACTGTATAATGTACTGTATGAACTGTAGTGTACTCAACCAATAAATGGATAATAACTTAACACTGGCCACGGATTCTCCGATGAAAAAGGGGGAGAATCAATCTAGGCGGGTTGTCAATCCAAATAGCGCTATCCAATGTTAAGGTCGGCTTGTACCATGTTAATGATTTCACTAAGTACAAATGTAATCCACATGTATTGTCTAAGCATAAAGCACGTTGTAAGCAATGCACATAGTACTAGAATTGTATTGTGAAAATGTAAACTTGTATTTGAAATTGTGATAGTGTACATGTAACACCCCAAAAATGAATAAAAGCAAAAAGGGGATAGGAAATACTCACTGTTCACGTAATAACTTGAAATTGAACTTGGTCAACGAAATATGAATTGAGATTACTCCCAAATGATCAACCTAAAGTATTCGATAATGTGTAAGAGAAATAACTCTAGGATATAGGTATTTCTAGGGCTTCGAATTGGGGGTAAACATTTTATTTGTTTAATAAACTAATTGTTTATTAAATATAAGGAATTTAATAAATAAATGAATAAAAGTCTTTTTGTAAAATTTTAAGTTGAATATAGTCACAACATAAGATTTTAAGCATGAAAATAATTTTTATAAAATTATTTTCTTGAAAATAGAATATTTAATCTAATTATTTCAAATTGTCAAAATACGACTTTAATATCTAAAAATATAAAATCAAAGAATTTCTGAATTAAAAATTGTATTTCAGTTCTATATGAATGGAAATAATTTATGTAAAATTTTGGTACAAAAATATTGTAAAATGAATTTATTATGAATTATTTATGATTAAAACTAACAAAAATCGATTAAAAATATTAAATAAACGGTTTTTCAGAAATAAAAATTATTTCTGAAATGTATATTGTTATACAAGTTTAGGATAATTTTTGTGGGATTTTATAAAATCGTTTTGATATTTTTATAGAATTTTATAATTTTAAATAAATAAACTTGCAATATTTATTATATATAATAAATAAATGATTTTTGAAAAACTAAAAATTTTATAACAAAGTTTATTGTTTATACCACATAGGATAAATTTTATAATATAGATTTAGTATTTTTAAAATTAATTTGAAAGATAAAACAATAATATATAAAGAAAGGAAAGTTTAAAAAAAGAATCGTGTGTGGTGGGGTTCGAACCCGCGCCTTCTGTTTGTACATTAGTGAACATAACCATCTGATCTGGGTCAGATGGTTGTGTTAGTTTGTTTCAGAAAACATTTAAACTATCATGTTCAGTTATCCCCAATTTCAATTACGAGCCCTAGAACAAAAATCAAACCAATTACCCATGTAAACGATTATGTACATGTAATTAAGGTTAGGGCTTTTGTTCTACAACATCAGTCGATCGTCTAGAACTCTATAATTAAAACGAACCTGAATCGTAGGAGATGCATAGACACGAACCAAGACGAAACCATATACTCGCAGATTTAGAATCATAGAGGATCTGAAAACGGATTTTTGTGTAGGGGTTTTCTAAATCGGCTAGATATGAGTTTAGATGTAAGTTTAATTGTGATAAAAACAGGTAATTATACTGATTTGATAATTATCTTTGGTAAGCATAATAGGCGAGTCAAAGATTTAGAAATTCTGCTTTCATGAGTGCGTAATGGACGTTATCATTGACGTCAAAGGATAAGGGAGATCTAGTCGCACAAATTACGGGCTTAAACTGAGTCGTGGACGTGTAATCGCGAATTCAAGGCTTGGGTAGTTGACTTTCGTAGTCAAACCGTTTGTTTTCAATCTTGTTATATAATTATTATACATGGGTTTCAGATCAGGAAATTAGTGTAGCTCGGCTGGTTTGTGTGTGTGAGCTTGTGTCTGACCCGGTTCGTGACCCCGGGTTCGAATCATAGCAGCAACAGTTTTTTTTATATTACAGAAAAGGGGAAGGGCTTGATGTCGCGTACAGGGAAGGAAGGAAGGGAAGAAGCTGGGCCAGGCTTGTGGGCTGAACTAAAGGGTGAAGGGGAGGTGTCTGGTGGGCCTGATCTTGGGTAGTTGGTTTGGGCTCAAGAGTGGTCTAGACTAGTAATATTATTTATTTTCATTATTATTATTATTATTAATATTAAAATAAAGATATAATGAAAAAGTGACGGATGTCACAGCATCCCCTACTTTTAGAAACTTCGGCCCGAAGTTACTTAGAAACATGGGGTTATGGATGCTTGGGTAAAAACTAAGGTAACCGTGGGTTGGAAAATTTGAGTTAAGGCACGTCGTGAATTTATGGTAACGGAGTAAACTGTTTCGAATGACTTGGATAAGACGTTTGATAGATGTGGGTTAAGGATTGGATTAGGTTCGTCTTGAATAAGAAGGAGAATAAAAATCTAGTAATTCACTAAGTTTCAAGTTTTAGGAATTCTATGATGAATGTACGAGTTGTTTGACTACAGAAAGGCTAAATGAACTACCAAATAAACAGAGTTTGTTCCTGGTCCGACTTCCAGTCTCACTTTCAATGCATCCTTAGTGTTTGTATACAGGGTGTACCGCAGCTAACCCACCACACCTTTGATACCTTGAAAACGTACTGGACATCTTCCCAGAAACTCTAATAGAATTTCACACTACCCTAATGTACCTGTAAATTCATGATTACGTTCCGGACCGGAATCATCAATTTACCTTACATTAAAGTTTTATGTCCTTCTATGATCCCACCGATTGTTGAGCAGGTTCGATAGCCTCCACCAGCCGTGGAGTAGGTTGTAGGGCCTCTCCCGACTGTTTGAAAGGCATAGTGACCTCTATCAATTGTTGAGTATGTTCGATAGCCTCCACCAGTCGTGGAGCAGGTTGTAGGGCCTCTCCCGACTGTTGAAAAAGGCATGATGACCTCTATTAAGTGCAACAATTATTATTCACATAGATTGCAAATTGATAGCATGTTTATGCAAGCAAGTTTGTAAGTACTGCAACCATTAAGTGTAAGTGTTATCATGAATAATTAAATGTTTACGAGTATCATGAATAATTAGATGAAAAAAAAATCAAGTTTCATATATTAAGCAATGATGTTTTCTTAGAAAAGCTCTGTAAGATCAAGTATCAAGTCTAAACGTTTCAAATAAATGTAAGTGTACGATTAAAATAAACGTAACCAATATGATAGATTACCAATTTGTGTTCGTACATAATAGTATGCAAGGAAATCTCTAGATGTTATATGCCTATGAGTATGTCATAATTGGGTACAAAATGATAATAAGATCAAGAAAATGAAAACACGAGTATCATGAATAATTAAATGTCCAGTGAATAGTCAAATTAAGGGAAAATCAAGTTTCATAAACAATGATGTTTTGGAAAAATCCTGTAGAATCAAGTATCAGGTTTTTAGTAGTTTGATTATCATGGGTAACTAGTTCATGTGTGAGAAGGCGAAGGATATGAATTTAGTTCTTGAGAGGATGATGAAAAATCTTGAAGCAGAATCGAGGTTGTGAGCGATATTGAATGTGAAGATAGTTGATAAAGAGTTTATTTTATAGTAAGGAGATTATATAGCAGTGTAAATTTTTGGGGTTTGGATCAAAGGTTATAATCAAGTGTATAAGAAAACATGATTGTGGTATATGCAAAATATTGTAAAAATTTGAACAAGTTGAAAATGAGTGAGTGTCGATGGAGAATCTAGAGACTAGATATTATTCCTAAAAAAAATTATTTTCAAATTGATTTTGTACATAAGGCAAAAGTTGTTAAATAGTACAAGCTAAGTAGGCTTTGTAATAGTTTAAAACATTATATAGAAAATCGTTTGTTACGTCAATAAATAATCAATTGAATTTAAGTTTGAGGAAAATATGTACTTTATAAAGTTACTAGGTAATACAACAAGTTTTAGAAATCTTTAGTTTGTGATAAGGTATGAGGTTATAGTTTTTAAAATAAATAACATGTGGAGTAAAGAAATAATATGATTTGGGTAGGGTGTTGAATATTTAAAAAAAGTGGCTAAGAAGGTAAGGTGAAGTGTGATTGTGAAATCCATGGATGGTTATGAAAGTATGAACTTGTAAGCAATATATGAAAATCGTGAAATACAAAATATTGTATATGAATCGAGAGAGTATTATTGAAAGAGCTTGCATAAAATGCTTGGAGTGCCCTTGTCTAGCTGTAAAGCCCAACAAGAACGTTGACTTTTCAAAGGAATTGAACCCAATGGTGATCAAAGAAGACATGCTTTAGCCTATAAGTGGACACTCACTCCAGGAATCCCCAGGTAAGCATAACAGGCCCGTAAATGGATTTATGCGCTATACTTGCCTATGCCAGAAAACCCAGTGTACAGGCATCCACCCTTCCAGATTGCACGTGTCCTTATCACACTCATTAAAGTTCAACATCTTTGAAGGAGCAAAAATAAAAGTAAGCATTATGCCTAAGAGTGTCTTCATGAAAGGTACTGTTCTCGTTCCAGGATGATGTAGACTTTCCACTCCTTGTAGGACCCCATTTCTATGCACCATGATGAAAGATGAGAAGAAGGGAGAGAGAGAAGGAGGGAAAGATACAGAAAGGAAAGTAGAGGGGAAATGAGTGGTAAGGTAATTTAGGAAATATTATGCATGAAAGTTCGGTTATAGTCTAGGCCATTTTATCTAATAACCTAGTTCCCTATAACCATGGCTCTGATACCAATCTGTAACACCCCAACCGATGGCGGAATCATCGAGGTGCCACGTAGTGACGATTGTTCAAAAGCTCATGGTACTAAAATGTAAATATTATTGAATAATCCAAAATTGTCTTACATGGAAATGGAAATTACATTGTCTAAATGAAATATAAATATTGAAATAACTGAATTGAAATAAAGCACTAAATGTCTCTTGCTAAAGCACTAGATCAAACTGCACCTGAAACATGTACAAAAATAGGTTTGGTCAACATATGAAATGTTGGTGAGCATTCCTAGATTTGATATATATATAGTAGGTTAAAAAGTTATACAATTCAAGTGCAAGCTACAGTGCAAATATGTAAACCATGTATCAAACAAATGAGCGAAATCAACCCTGTGACTGTATAATGTACTGTATGAACTGTAGTGTACTCAACCAATAAATGGATGATAACTTAACACTGGCCACGGATTCTCCGATGAAAAAGGGGGAGAATCAATCTAGGCGGGTTGTCAATCCAAATAGCGCTATCCAATGTTAAGGTCGGCTTGTACCATGTTAATGATTTCACTAAGTACAAATGTAATCCACATGTATTGTCTAAGCATAAAGCACGTTGTAAGCAATGCACATAGTACTAGAATTGTATTGTGAAAATGTAAACTTGTATTTGAAATTGTGATAGTGTACATGTAACACCCCAAAAATGAATAAAAGCAAAAAGGGGATAGGAAATACTCACTGTTCACGTAATAACTTGAAATTGAACTTGGTCAACGAAATATGAATTGAGATTACTCCCAAATGATCAACCTAAAGTATTCGATAATGTGTAAGAGAAATAACTCTAGGATATAGGTATTTCTAGGGCTTCGAATTGGGGGTAAACATTTTATTTGTTTAATAAACTAATTGTTTATTAAATATAAGGAATTTAATAAATAAATGAATAAAAGTCTTTTTGTAAAATTTTAAGTTGAATATAGTCACAACATAAGATTTTAAGCATGAAAATAATTTTTATAAAATTATTTTCTTGAAAATAGAATATTTAATCTAATTATTTCAAATTGTCAAAATACGACTTTAATATCTAAAAATATTAAAATCAAAGAATTTCTGAATTAAAAATTGTATTTCAGTTCTATATGAATGGAAATAATTTATGTAAAATTTTGGTACAAAAATATTGTAAAATGAATTTATTATGAATTATTTATGATTAAAATTAACAAAAATCGATTAAAAATATTAAATAAACGGTTTTTCAGAAATAAAAATTATTTCTGAAATGTATATTGTTATACAAGTTTAGGATAATTTTTGTGGGATTTTATAAAATCGTTTTGATATTTTTATAGAATTTTATAATTTTAAATAAATAAACTTGCAATATTTATTATATATAATAAATAAATGATTTTTGAAAAACTAAAAATTTTATAACAAAGTTTATTGTTTATACCACATAGGATAAATTTTATAATATAGATTTAGTATTTTTAAAATTAATTTGAAAGATAAAACAATAATATATAAAGAAAGGAAAGTTTAAAAAAAGAATCGTGTGTGGTGGGGTTCGAACCCGCGCCTTCTGTTTGTACATTAGTGAACATAACCATCTGATCTGGGTCAGATGGTTGTGTTAGTTTGTTTCAGAAAACATTTAAACTATCATGTTCAGTTATCCCCAATTTCAATTACGAGCCCTAGAACAAAAATCAAACCAATTACCCATGTAAACGATTATGTACATGTAATTAAGGTTAGGGCTTTTGTTCTACAACATCAGTCGATCGTCTAGAACTCTATAATTAAAACGAACCTGAATCGTAGGAGATGCATAGACACGAACCAAGACGAAACCATATACTCGCAGATTTAGAATCATAGAGGATCTGAAAACGGATTTTTGTGTAGGGGTTTTCTAAATCGGCTAGATATGAGTTTAGATGTAAGTTTAATTGTGATAAAAACAGGTAATTATACTGATTTGATAATTATCTTTGGTAAGCATAATAGGCGAGTCAAAGATTTAGAAATTCTGCTTTCATGAGTGCGTAATGGACGTTATCATTGACGTCAAAGGATAAGGGAGATCTAGTCGCACAAATTACGGGCTTAAACTGAGTCGTGGACGTGTAATCGCGAATTCAAGGCTTGGGTAGTTGACTTTCGTATTCAAACCGTTTGTTTTCAATCTTGTTATATAATTATTATACATGGGTTTCAGATCAGGAAATTAGTGTAGCTCGGCTGGTTTGTGTGTGTGAGCTTGTGTCTGACCCGGTTCGTGACCCCGGGTTCGAATCATAGCAGCAACAGTTTTTTTTATATTACAGAAAAGGGGAAGGGCTTGATGTCGCGTACAGGGAAGGAAGGAAGGGAAGAAGCTGAGCCAGGCTTGTGGGCTGAACTAAAGGGTGAAGGGGAGGTGTCTGGTGGGCCTGATCTTGGGTAGTTGGTTTGGGCTCAAGAGTGGTCTAGACTAGTAATATTATTTATTTTCATTATTATTATTATTATTATTATTATTATTAATATTAAAATAAAGATATAATGAAAAAGTGACGGATGTCACAGCATCCCCTACTTTTAGAAACTTCGTCCCGAAGTTACTTAGAAACATGGGGTTATGGATGCTTGGGTAAAAACTAAGGTAACCGTGGGTTGGAAAATTTGAGTTAAGGCACGTCGTGAATTTATGGTAACGGAGTAAACTGTTTCGAATGACTTGGATAAGACGTTTGATAGATGTGGGTTAAGGATTGGATTAGGTTCGTCTTGAATAAGAAGGAGAATAAAAATCTAGTAATTCACTAAGTTTCAAGTTTTAGGAATTCTATGATGAATGTACGAGTTGTTTGACTACAGAAAGGCTAAATGAACTACCAAATAAACAGAGTTTGTTCCTGGTCCGACTTCCAGTCTCACTTTCAATGCATCCTTAGTGTTTGTATACAGGGTGTACCGCAGCTAACCCACCACACCTTTGATACCTTGAAAACGTACTGGACATCTTCCCAGAAACTCTAATAGAATTTCACACTACCCTAATGTACCTGTAAATTCATGATTACGTTCCGGACCGGAATCATCAATTTACCTTACATTAAAGTTTTATGTCCTTCTATGATCCCACCGATTGTTGAGCAGGTTCGATAGCCTCCACCAGCCGTGGAGTAGGTTGTAGGGCCTCTCCCGACTGTTTGAAAGGCATAGTGACCTCTATCAATTGTTGAGTATGTTCGATAGCCTCCACCAGTCGTGGAGCAGGTTGTAGGGCCTCTCCCGACTGTTGAAAAAGGCATGATGACCTCTATTAAGTGCAACAATTATTATTCACATAGATTGCAAATTGATAGCATGTTTATGCAAGCAAGTTTGTAAGTACTGCAACCATTAAGTGTAAGTGTTATCATGAATAATTAAATGTTTACGAGTATCATGAATAATTAGATGAAAAAAAAATCAAGTTTCATATATTAAGCAATGATGTTTTCTTAGAAAAGCTCTGTAAGATCAAGTATCAAGTCTAAACGTTTCAAATAAATGTAAGTGTACGATTAAAATAAACGTAACCAATATGATAGATTACCAATTTGTGTTCGTACATAATAGTATGCAAGGAAATCTCTAGATGTTATATGCCTATGAGTATGTCATAATTGGGTACAAAATGATAATAAGATCAAGAAAATGAAAACACGAGTATCATGAATAATTAAATGTCCAGTGAATAGTCAAATTAAGGGAAAATCAAGTTTCATAAACAATGATGTTTTGGAAAAATCCTGTAGAATCAAGTATCAGGTTTTTAGTAGTTTGATTATCATGGGTAACTAGTTCATGTGTGAGAAGGCGAAGGATATGAATTTAGTTCTTGAGAGGATGATGAAAAATCTTGAAGCAGAATCGAGGTTGTGAGCGATATTGAATGTGAAGATAGTTGATAAAGAGTTTATTTTATAGTAAGGAGATTATATAGCAGTGTAAATTTTTGGGGTTTGGATCAAAGGTTATAATCAAGTGTATAAGAAAACATGATTGTGGTATATGCAAAATATTGTAAAAATTTGAACAAGTTGAAAATGAGTGAGTGTCGATGGAGAATCTAGAGACTAGATATTATTCCTAAAAAAAATTATTTTCAAATTGATTTTGTACATAAGGCAAAAGTTGTTAAATAGTACAAGCTAAGTAGGCTTTGTAATAGTTTAAAACATTATATAGAAAATCGTTTGTTACGTCAATAAATAATCAATTGAATTTAAGTTTGAGGAAAATATGTACTTTATAAAGTTACTAGGTAATACAACAAGTTTTAGAAATCTTTAGTTTGTGATAAGGTATGAGGTTATAGTTTTTAAAATAAATAACATGTGGAGTAAAGAAATAATATGATTTGGGTAGGGTGTTGAATATTTAAAAAAAGTGGCTAAGAAGGTAAGGTGAAGTGTGATTGTGAAATCCATAGATGGTTATGAAAGTATGAACTTGTAAGCAATATATGAAAATCGTGAAATACAAAATATTGTATATGAATCGAGAGAGTATTATTGAAAGAGCTTGCATAAAATGCTTGGAGTGCCCTTGTCTAGCTGTAAAGCCCAACAAGAACGTTGACTTTTCAAAGGAATTGAACCCAATGGTGATCAAAGAAGACATGCTTTAGCCTATAAGTGGACACTCACTCCAGGAATCCCCAGGTAAGCATAACAGGCCCGTAAATGGATTTATGCGCTATACTTGCCTATGCCAGAAAACCCAGTGTACAGGCATCCACCCTTCCAGATTGCACGTGTCCTTATCACACTCATTAAAGTTCAACATCTTTGAAGGAGCAAAAATAAAAGTAAGCATTATGCCTAAGAGTGTCTTCATGAAAGGTACTGTTCTCGTTCCAGGATGATGTAGACTTTCCACTCCTTGTAGGACCCCATTTCTATGCACCATGATGAAAGATGAGAAGAAGGGAGAGAGAGAAGGAGGGAAAGATACAGAAAGGAAAGTAGAGGGGAAATGAGCGGTAAGGTAATTTAGGAAATATTATGCATGAAAGTTCGGTTATAGTCTAGGCCATTTTATCTAATAACCTAGTTCCCTATAACCATGGCTCTGATACCAATCTGTAACACCCCAACCGATGGCGGAATCATCGAGGTGCCACGTAGTGACGATTGTTCAAAAGCTCATGGTACTAAAATGTAAATATTATTGAATAATCCAAAATTGTCTTACATGGAAATGGAAATTACATTGTCTAAATGAAATATAAATATTGAAATAACTGAATTGAAATAAAGCACTAAATGTCTCTTGCTAAAGCACTAGATCAAACTGCACCTGAAACATGTACAAAAATAGGTTTGGTCAACATATGAAATGTTGGTGAGCATTCCTAGATTTGATATATATATATAGTAGGTTAAAAAGTTATACAATTCAAGTGCAAGCTACAGTGCAAATATGTAAACCATGTATCAAACAAATGAGCGAAATCAACCCTGTGACTGTATAATGTACTGTATGAACTGTAGTGTACTCAACCAATAAATGGATGATAACTTAACACTGGCCACGGATTCTCCGATGAAAAAGGGGGAGAATCAATCTAGGCGGGTTGTCAATCCAAATAGCGCTATCCAATGTTAAGGTCGGCTTGTACCATGTTAATGATTTCACTAAGTACAAATGTAATCCACATGTATTGTCTAAGCATAAAGCACGTTGTAAGCAATGCACATAGTACTAGAATTGTATTGTGAAAATGTAAACTTGTATTTGAAATTGTGATAGTGTACATGTAACACCCCAAAAATGAATAAAAGCAAAAAGGGGATAGGAAATACTCACTGTTCACGTAATAACTTGAAATTGAACTTGGTCAACGAAATATGAATTGAGATTACTCCCAAATGATCAACCTAAAGTATTCGATAATGTGTAAGAGAAATAACTCTAGGATATAGGTATTTCTAGGGCTTCGAATTGGGGGTAAACATTTTATTTGTTTAATAAACTAATTGTTTATTAAATATAAGGAATTTAATAAATAAATGAATAAAAGTCTTTTTGTAAAATTTTAAGTTGAATATAGTCACAACATAAGATTTTAAGCATGAAAATAATTTTTATAAAATTATTTTCTTGAAAATAGAATATTTAATCTAATTATTTCAAATTGTCAAAATACGACTTTAATATCTAAAAATATTAAAATCAAAGAATTTCTGAATTAAAAATTGTATTTCAGTTCTATATGAATGGAAATAATTTATGTAAAATTTTGGTACAAAAATATTGTAAAATGAATTTATTATGAATTATTTATGATTAAAATTAACAAAAATCGATTAAAAATATTAAATAAACGGTTTTTCAGAAATAAAAATTATTTCTGAAATGTATATTGTTATACAAGTTTAGGATAATTTTTGTGGGATTTTATAAAATCGTTTTGATATTTTTATAGAATTTTATAATTTTAAATAAATAAACTTGCAATATTTATTATATATAATAAATAAATGATTTTTGAAAAACTAAAAATTTTATAACAAAGTTTATTGTTTATACCACATAGGATAAATTTTATAATATAGATTTAGTATTTTTAAAATTAATTTGAAAGATAAAACAATAATATATAAAGAAAGGAAAGTTTAAAAAAAGAATCGTGTGTGGTGGGGTTCGAACCCGCGCCTTCTGTTTGTACATTAGTGAACATAACCATCTGATCTGGGTCAGATGGTTGTGTTAGTTTGTTTCAGAAAACATTTAAACTATCATGTTCAGTTATCCCCAATTTCAATTACGAGCCCTAGAACAAAAATCAAACCAATTACCCATGTAAACGATTATGTACATGTAATTAAGGTTAGGGCTTTTGTTCTACAACATCAGTCGATCGTCTAGAACTCTATAATTAAAACGAACCTGAATCGTAGGAGATGCATAGACACGAACCAAGACGAAACCATATACTCGCAGATTTAGAATCATAGAGGATCTGAAAACGGATTTTTGTGTAGGGGTTTTCTAAATCGGCTAGATATGAGTTTAGATGTAAGTTTAATTGTGATAAAAACAGGTAATTATACTGATTTGATAATTATCTTTGGTAAGCATAATAGGCGAGTCAAAGATTTAGAAATTCTGCTTTCATGAGTGCGTAATGGACGTTATCATTGACGTCAAAGGATAAGGGAGATCTAGTCGCACAAATTACGGGCTTAAACTGAGTCGTGGACGTGTAATCGCGAATTCAAGGCTTGGGTAGTTGACTTTCGTAGTCAAACCGTTTGTTTTCAATCTTGTTATATAATTATTATACATGGGTTTCAGATCAGGAAATTAGTGTAGCTCGGCTGGTTTGTGTGTGTGAGCTTGTGTCTGACCCGGTTCGTGACCCCGGGTTCGAATCATAGCAGCAACAGTTTTTTTTTATATTACAGAAAAGGGGATGGGCTTGATGTCGCGTACAGGGAAGGAAGGAAGGGAAGAAGCTGGGCCAGGCTTGTGGGCTGAACTAAAGGGTGAAGGGGAGGTGTCTGGTGGGCCTGATCTTGGGTAGTTGGTTTGGGCTCAAGAGTGGTCTAGACTAGTAATATTATTTATTTTCATTATTATTATTATTATTAATATTAAAATAAAGATATAATGAAAAAGTGACGGATGTCACACACACATTTTTATAAAATACATTATTCATTAAACTAAAATGCAACAACAATTGCCACGAGTATACATTAAAACGTCGAGATTTCGAGGGATTTTAAAAACTTTGAGTACGAAATGTTACAGTCTCCCTTACTTTTAGGAACTTCGTCCCAAAGTTACAGTTGGAGAGTCTGCTTGGAAAGAGGTGTCGTACTAAGGTGCCCGTGGTAAAACTTAAGAGCACAGGACTGTAAGTTCCATGAATGCACAAGATAACCCATCAGGGCTAAAAGGACTGTTAAACAACTGGGGTTTGTAATTGGATATTTACCAAAAACCTTGATATAATTTCACACTACCTTAATGTACCTGTAAATTCATGATTACGTTCCGGACCGCAATCACCAATTTACCTTACATTAGGGTTTTGTGTCCTTCTATAACTATAGACACACATGTAGGTAATGCAAAATAACCTTGTGATTGAATCGTATATGATGTATCCAAAAATGAGTCCAACTGTTGAGCAGGAAAAAGACTTCTACCGGTTAGTGAGTAAGAACCTCTACCGATTGTTGAGCAGGTTGTAGGGCCTCTACCAATCGTTGAGTAGGTTATTTGGTACCCTACTAACTGTTGAGCAAGTACTTCGTCCTCTACCAGTTGCTGGTTAAGTGTTACAATTATTCCACACATAAATTGCAAATTGATAATATACACGTAAGCATCAAGTGTCAAGTATAGTATGTGAGTTGTGATTATATTATCCTAGACATGGTCAATGGGTCTAGGTATGAATATAGCAATTAGTTCATATTTAACTAGATATGTTTCCAAGTGTCGTGAATAATCGTATGTCCAAATATATTAGATGACTAAATTCTTATCCAAGAGACAAAAATATTCAATACTAAAATTTATTACTTGAACCAAATGAGTCATTACATGGAATTCAAAAGTAAATAACATTTAAGAGTAGGGGTTTGTCATTAGGCAGCTAGAGGGTCTTGATCTCGGTTTAGGTTAGGGCATCGGTTACGAAAGTGATTTGGGTCTCCACATTCATAGCATTGACCATAGTTGTATCTGCCGGGACGATTAGTGTTAGCAGCCGGAGCAGTGTTGGTTGGTTGGTTGGTATTGGGGTTTGGGGTCTCACGACATGTGTTGACCAGATGGCCATACTTACCACAATTGGTGCACAAGCGATGTGACATCCGTCATTTTTTTTTTCATATATATATTTTTTAATAATAATAATAATAATAATAATAAAAAGATTTGTTTAGTTATGTTTGTCTAAGCCCACAACCCAATTAAACCACACCCAACAACTAACACTATAAGCCCAAACCCCTTCCTTTCCCTTGAATGTTGTAGCCCACACAAACAAGCAGCCCAGTACAATACCCGGCCCAAGGATGAAGCCCAAACACCCTCCTTATTTGCTGTTTTAAAAAGAAAAGAAAACAAGGTCTATGCCGGGTCTCGAACCCGAGCCACTCTCGCACACACCCACACGCGTATACCACTGAGCCACACACACACTTGATGTAACACCCCAACCGATGGCGGAATCATCGAGGTGTCACGTAGTGACGATTGTTCAAAAGCTCATGGTACTAAAATGTAAAAATATTATCATTGAATATTGTTTTACAACATGTGAAATTAAATACAAGACAACAAATAAGGATAATTGATTGATTTAATCTAAGTCCAAAGTCCTATGTGAAGCGTCAAGCAGCTCATCCTGAAACATGCACGAAAATAATTTTGTCAACATATGATGTTGGTGAGTACTACTTAGTTTTGTACATATAGTATAAGTTTTGAAAAGTAGTACAATTCATGTGTCTAGCATCACCAAGGCATTATGTAAACACGCAAGTAACCAAACAAGACAAAGATCACATGTAAAGTTGTACAATGTAATTGATAATGAGCACCTCAACACGTGTGAGTCTAAAAGAGCACCATAACACAAAGTTATGTCTAAATGAGCACCGTAACATAAGTTACGTCTGAGTGTAAAGAGCACCATAACATAAGTTATGTCTAAATGTATGATTTTGTATGTAAGCTACGTTCATGTTCAAGCATAAGCACAAAGATAAACAAGACACGTATATGAATTGTAAATGAATAAAAATGTATGTGTAAATGAATATGGAAGCTTTGTATAGTTGTGCATGAATCACCCCAAAAATTGTAAAAGCGAAAAAGGGGATAAGTAATACTCACAGTTCACGTAGTAACTTGAATTTGGACTGGACAACGAAATATGAACTTGAGATTTCTCCCAAATGATTAACCTAAAGTAATTGATAATGTGTGAGTGAAATAATTCTAGGCTACATGTATTCCTAGGGCTTTGAATTGGGGATAATGTTTATTTGTTTAATAAACAAATTGTCTATTAATTAAGAGAAATTTAATAAATAATTAAATAAAAGTCTTTTAATGAAATTTGAATTTAGAATATACACAATAAAGTGTTTGAAGTATAGAAATAATTTTTATAAAATTATTTCATTTAAAATAGATTTTTAAATCCATTTATTTATAAATAGCCAACATTTAACTTTAATATTCAAAAATACTAAAATTAAAGAATTTCTATTTTAAAAATCATATTTCTGTTCTAAATGGTTAAAAATAATTTGTATAAAATTTTGGTGCAAAAATGATGAAAATTGGATTTATTATGAATTATTTATGATTAAAACTAACAAAAATTGATTAAAAATATAGAATAAATGATTTTTCTGAAATAAAAATCATTTCTGAAAAGATTAATGTTATAAAAACTCAGAATAATTTTTGTGGAAATTAAGAAGATCGTTTTGATATTTTTATAGATTTTAATAAATATAAATGAATAAACTTGTATTATTAATAATATATATTAAATAAATTATTTTTGAAAAACTAAAAATTGGGTAATGAACTTTATCATTGGAATAACATAAAATAAATTTTATAGAATTTATAAAATAGTTTTAGTATTTTAAAACGATTTTAAAAGATTAAAGGTTAAGTATATATATATGAAAGGAAGAAAGAAAAAGAAAAAAAATAATGTTTTCACTTGTGGGATTCGAACCCTGGCCCTATGGCCGGTTCAATCCCTTTGAACAACAAGTATGACCAGCTGATCTGAAGGTCAATTGGTTGATATTTTTTGTTTCGTAAAAATTTTATACGTTTTCAGTATAAGTGTTCTTCCCCAAAATTAATACTTGCAAGCCCTAGATCATCAATCGTTCAAATCACGCAATGTTAACCCAATTAATCATGGGGTAAACACTGAGTGTTGGCCGATCATTAAAACCCACAAAAGAAATTAGACTTACAAGTTACGTATTCGTGGGTTTATGCTCGGTCAACCAAAAGTCAAACGCGAATCAAAATCACACGAACAGAGATTATATGAAGAAATTGAGAGTTGAGAGAGATGTATGAGCGAGTGTAGAAGGCTCGTAGGTGATCAATTTATAGGGAGGATCAGTGGGTTTGGTAAATTGGAAGGTTGACTCGTTTTTAAAATGGTCCACGCGTATTCATCAATTTGGTTTAAATTGATTGTAATTATAGGTGTAATGGATTGAAGATAGGCCGATAATTACGTTCCAAGTCAAAACCATGATAATTAAGCTTTAAATCAAGCTATTGATTTGTCAAAAAAAAAAAAAAAAAAGAAAAAGAAAATAAAAAAATATCTGCTGCTGTGCTGTTTCGCGAAAGGGAAAGGAAGAAGAAGGCAGCGACAAGAAAGGTTAAATATAATTGGAATTGGAAATAAACCAAAAGGTGGTCATGGCTCAGGTGGTTCGTGCATGTGTGTTGAGTGTGGGGGTGGTCCGGTTCGAATCCCGGGTGGAGCAAGCTTTTATCCCTTTTTTTTTTTTAACAGATACAAAGGGGAGGGGGTTTGGGCTTGTTTCAGTGGGCCGGTTGGTGGGCCAAGTCTGGTTGGGCTGGGCTTCAGAAAGAAACAAGGAAGGTGGGCTCAAGGAGTAGGCTAGTATTATTATCTATTACCATTTTTATTATTATTATCATTATTATTATTATTATTATTATTATTATTATTTTTATTATTTTCATTATTATTATTATAATAAAAAAAAAATATATATATATTTATATATATAATGAAAAAGTGACGGATGTCACAGCATCCCCTACTTTTAGAAACTTCGTCCCGAAGTTATTAGAAACATAGGGTTATGGATGCTTGGGTAGAAATTAAGATAACTGTGGTTTGGAAAATTTGAATGATTTGGATAAGAGGTTTGATAGGTGTGAGTTAGGGAATGGGTTCGTCACAAACACTAAGGAGAATAAGAATCTAGTAAAACACTAAGTTTCAAGTTTTAGGCGTCCTATGATAAATGTACGGGTTGACTGACTACAGAAAGACTAAATGAACTACCAAGTAAGCATAGCTTGTTCCTGGTTCGACTTCCAGTCACACTTTCAATGCATCATTAGTGTTTGTATACAGGGTGTACCGCAGCTAACCCACCACACCTTTGATACCTTGAAAACGTACTGGACGCCTACCAAAAACTTTAATAGAATTTCACACTACCCTAATGTACCTGTAAATTCATGATTACGTTCCGGACCGGAATCATCAATTTACCTTACATTAAGGTTTTGCGTCCTTCTATGACCCCACCGATTGTTGAGCAGGTTCGATAGCCTCCACCAGCCGTGGAGTAGGTTGTAGGGCCTCTCCCGACTGTTTGAAAAGGCATAGTGACCTCTACCGATTGTTGAGTATGTTCGATAGCCTTCACCAGTCGTGGAGCAGGTTGTAGGGCCTCTCCCGACTGTTGAAAAAGGCATGATGACCTCTATTAAGTGCAGCAATTATTATTCACATAGATTGCAAATTGATAGCATGTTTATGCAAGCAAGTTTTGTAAGCACTACAATCATTAAGTGTAAGTGTTATCATGAATAATTAAATATTTACGAGTATCGTGAATAATTAGATGTTCAATGCGTAGTCAAATTAAGGGAAAAATCTAGTTTCATGTAATAACCAATGATGTTTTCTTAGAAAAGCATCTGTAAGATCAAGTATCTAGTCCAAACGTTTCAAATAAATGTAAGGTAGAGTCTTCGTATGATAAACGTAATATAATAAATTTCCAAATTTGTGTTCGTACACAATAGTATGCAAGGAAGTTTCTAGATGTTGTATGCTAATGAGTGCGACAAAATTGGTTACAAAATGAAAATAGAATTATGAAAATGAAAACACAAGTATTGGATTTCTCGAGTCTTGGGAAGATTTCATTCATGGCTTAACTAGTGGGATTAACGTCATCCTGATCAGTTGTTTCGTTGGTATTGATATTGAAAGCTCGTCCATGTGCCACCAGGTTTACATTATTCAACTTAGGGCATTGAGGTCGCATGTGGTTAGGGTCTCTACAATGATAACACGCCCGACCGTTAGTAATCTGTAGTGGTTCCTGAGCAGCTGTTTGATGATTACCCTGTGTTCCAACCATTACTCGACAAGTGGTGACAAAGTGTCCAAACCTTCCACATCTAGTGCATTGACGGCATGGAAGATTTGTAGGGTGATGATACTTGCAAGTGTTGCATTGAGGATGGATTCCCGTGTAGGCTTTCTTGACAGGGGGTTGAGTTACAGGGTCCACAACAGTATGGTTCAGATTATCGCCCATTCGTTTCTTAGAGTTCGAAGCAGTAGTGGCGGCCTTTGCTAAAACAGTCTTAGATTGTTCAACAACATTGGTGGTTTTCTCAGTAGGTGTCTTGGTGCCCTTCCTAACCAAGTTTCCTTTCCTTACGTGTTTGTCTGTTAATGTGGCTGCAAGTTGGATGGCTTCTTCTACCGTAGTGGCTTTGCCTCCAGTGACAACGTCTTGAATCAGGTCAGGTAATCCCTCAATATATTTTTCGATTGCTCGAGAGACCGGGGTGACCATGTGTGGAACCAGTATGCTAAGTTCATGATATCGAGTATTATACGCAAGATTCTCACCACTGTCTTGTTTCAACCCATGGAATTCTTCCTCTAGTTTCCTGATTTCGTTCCTAGGGCAGAATTTGGCGATCATGAGTTCCTTAACCTCAGCCCAAGATAAAGATAAAGCAACATCAGCTCCTCGATTGCGCTTTTCGCCATTCCACCAGGTTAACGCTCCCTTTTGAAGGACACTGGTAGCATAGCGTACGCGGAGTTCATCAGGACATTCACTGTTCACAAAAGTACTCTCCATGCTTTCAAACCATTGGAGGAGGCCAGTAGCACCCTCCTCGCCAGTGAATTTTGTGGGGTTGCAGGAGTTAAAGTGTTTGAAAGTGCACCGAAATTGAGTCGTACTCCCTGTGTTGGCACTGTTACTATTCTGGGTTATCTCACCGACAAGGTTTGGGATCACTGCAGCAATTTGTTCGGCGACTAAAGATGCGAGGCGACGATCAGAACGTCGTCCAGAAGCACGAACAGGGCGTTGGCTGGCATCACGGAGCATGCGGCGAGCAGACATCTATGAGATAGTCAATGAATAATCATGAGATTAGAAAATGTGAGTGTATGACTGTACAAATGATTATGAAAGTATGAACTTGTAATCAATATATGAAAATCATGATATACATGGTATTGTATATGAAACGAGAGAGTATTATTGTAAATCTTGCATAAATGCTTGGAGTGCCCTTGTCTAGTTGTAAAGCCCAACAAGAACGTTGACTTTTCAAAGGAGTTTGAACCCAATGGTGATCAAAGAAGACATGCTTTAGCCTATAAGTGGACACTCACTCCAGGAATCCCCAGGTAAGCATAACAGGTCCGTAAATGGATTTATGCGCTATGCTTGCCTATGCCAGAAAACCCAGTGTACAGGCGTCCACCCTTCCAGATTGCACGTGTCCTTATCACACTCATTAAAGTTCAACAACTTCGAAGGAGTAACAATAAGAGTAGATATTATATCTAAGAGTGTCTTCATAAAAGGTACTGTTCCCGTTCCATGATGATGTAAACTTTCCACTCTCTGTAGGACTCCATCTCTATACACCATGATGAAGGATAAGAAGAATAGGGAGAGAGAAGAAGGGAAAGATAGAAGGAGGAAAGTAGGGAGAAATGAGGAGTAGGGTAATCCAGGAAATATTATGCATGCAAGTTGTAGTTTGGTTATAGTCTAGGCCTTTTTATCTAATAACCTAGTTCCCTATAACCATGGCTCTGATACCAATCTGTAACACCCCAACCGATGGCGGAATCATCGAGGTGTCACGTAGTGACGATTGTTCAAAAGCTCATGGTACTAAAATGTAAAAATATTATCATTGAATATTGTTTTACAACATGTGAAATTAAATACAAGACAACAAATAAGGATAATTGATTGATTTAATCTAAGTCCAAAGTCCTATGTGAAGCGTCAAGCAGCTCATCCTGAAACATGCACGAAAATAATTTTGTCAACATATGATGTTGGTGAGTACTACTTAGTTTTGTACATATAGTATAAGTTTTGAAAAGTAGTACAATTCATGTGTCTAGCATCACCAAGGCATTATGTAAACACGCAAGTAACCAAACAAGACAAAGATCACATGTAAAGTTGTACAATGTAATTGATAATGAGCACCTCAACACGTGTGAGTCTAAAAGAGCACCATAACACAAAGTTATGTCTAAATGAGCACCGTAACATAAGTTACGTCTGAGTGTAAAGAGCACCATAACATAAGTTATGTCTAAATGTATGATTTTGTATGTAAGCTACGTTCATGTTCAAGCATAAGCACAAAGATAAACAAGACACGTATATGAATTGTAAATGAATAAAAATGTATGTGTAAATGAATATGGAAGCTTTGTATAGTTGTGCATGAATCACCCCAAAAATTGTAAAAGCGAAAAAGGGGATAAGTAATACTCACAGTTCACGTAGTAACTTGAATTTGGACTGGACAACGAAATATGAACTTGAGATTTCTCCCAAATGATTAACCTAAAGTAATTGATAATGTGTGAGTGAAATAATTCTAGGCTACATGTATTCCTAGGGCTTTGAATTGGGGATAATGTTTATTTGTTTAATAAACAAATTGTCTATTAATTAAGAGAAATTTAATAAATAATTAAATAAAAGTCTTTTAATGAAATTTGAATTTAGAATATACACAATAAAGTGTTTGAAGTATAGAAATAATTTTTATAAAATTATTTCATTTAAAATAGATTTTTAAATCCATTTATTTATAAATAGCCAACATTTAACTTTAATATTCAAAAATACTAAAATTAAAGAATTTCTATTTTAAAAATCATATTTCTGTTCTAAATGGTTAAAAATAATTTGTATAAAATTTTGGTGCAAAAATGATGAAAATTGGATTTATTATGAATTATTTATGATTAAAACTAACAAAAATTGATTAAAAATATAGAATAAATGATTTTTCTGAAATAAAAATCATTTCTGAAAAGATTAATGTTATAAAAACTCAGAATAATTTTTGTGGAAATTAAGAAGATCGTTTTGATATTTTTATAGATTTTAATAAATATAAATGAATAAACTTGTATTATTAATAATATATATTAAATAAATTATTTTTGAAAAACTAAAAATTGGGTAATGAACTTTATCATTGGAATAACATAAAATAAATTTTATAGAATTTATAAAATAGTTTTAGTATTTTAAAACGATTTTAAAAGATTAAAGGTTAAGTATATATATATGAAAGGAAGAAAGAAAAAGAAAAAAAATAATGTTTTCACTTGTGGGATTCGAACCCTGGCCCTATGGCCGGTTCAATCCCTTTGAACAACAAGTATGACCAGCTGATCTGAAGGTCAATTGGTTGATATTTTTTGTTTCGTAAAAATTTTATACGTTTTCAGTATAAGTGTTCTTCCCCAAAATTAATACTTGCAAGCCCTAGATCATCAATCGTTCAAATCACGCAATGTTAACCCAATTAATCATGGGGTAAACACTGAGTGTTGGCCGATCATTAAAACCCACAAAAGAAATTAGACTTACAAGTTACGTATTCGTGGGTTTATGCTCGGTCAACCAAAAGTCAAACGCGAATCAAAATCACACGAACAGAGATTATATGAAGAAATTGAGAGTTGAGAGAGATGTATGAGCGAGTGTAGAAGGCTCGTAGGTGATCAATTTATAGGGAGGATCAGTGGGTTTGGTAAATTGGAAGGTTGACTCGTTTTTAAAATGGTCCACGCGTATTCATCAATTTGGTTTAAATTGATTGTAATTATAGGTGTAATGGATTGAAGATAGGCCGATAATTACGTTCCAAGTCAAAACCATGATAATTAAGCTTTAAATCAAGCTATTGATTTGTCAAAAAAAAAAAAAAAAAGAAAAAGAAAATAAAAAAATATCTGCTGCTGTGCTGTTTCGCGAAAGGGAAAGGAAGAAGAAGGCAGCGACAAGAAAGGTTAAATATAATTGGAATTGGAAATAAACCAAAAGGTGGTCATGGCTCAGGTGGTTCGTGCATGTGTGTTGAGTGTGGGGGTGGTCCGGTTCGAATCCCGGGTGGAGCAAGCTTTTATCCCTTTTTTTTTTTTAACAGATACAAAGGGGAGGGGGTTTGGGCTTGTTTCAGTGGGCCGGTTGGTGGGCCAAGTCTGGTTGGGCTGGGCTTCAGAAAGAAACAAGGAAGGTGGGCTCAAGGAGTAGGCTAGTATTATTATCTATTACCATTTTTATTATTATTATCATTATTATTATTATTATTATTATTATTATTATTTTTATTATTTTCATTATTATTATTATAATAAAAAAAAAATATATATATATTTATATATATAATGAAAAAGTGACGGATGTCACACTTGATTTATTTTTCAATCATTAAAGTATTTAATCCCTCATATACGCTATTTCCTTTTTTTTTCTCTTTTGGTATCTGCTACTGCTGCGCTTAATAGACAAGAAGAAAAGGAAACAATAGTCAACAAACTTTGACCACTAGATTGAACAAATTTTGGCAACCTTGTGAGAAAATTTATTTTGTACAATAACTGATATAACATTTGCGCGTAAATCCATCAATCATCGCTGCAATCATGCCCCAATTTAGCTCGATATTGACCAAGTCTAGTCAAACATTCAACGCGACCAAAAAAATCCAATTCGTCTATATAAAGTGCTTTCGGCTTAATTGAATCCACACCCATTAACTAAAAGTGCCGAACAGTGATTACCCTGTATCATTTTTCGAAATCGAGTGATAAACTTGACGTATTTGTATGATTTGCGCCTTGTTTTAGTTCGTCTTGTCCGCCCTAATTCGGTATGTTTTTCTTCGATCTTTAGGTTCATCATGATCAGTTTTTGTCAGGGATTAAAAACCCCTTATTAGTGGTCGTTATAGATTCGTGTTTGATTTGATTAAGAATTCTAGGGTTTATCATATTGAATTGGGGAAGATACTTGTTACAGACAACGATATAAATATATTGCATAACGAGAATTATCACCAACTGATCACACAGATCAGTTGGTAATACAATGTTGACTAAACCATTGAACCGGCCCATGGCCAGGGTTCAAATCCCATAAGCAGCATGTTTTTTTTTCTTTTTTTTAAACCCTTTTATCTATACATTTAACCTTCCAATCTTTTAAATTAGATTTAAAATACCAAATGTGATTTATAAATTCTATGAAATTTATTTTATGTCATTCAAATGGTAATGTTTATTATCCAATTTTTAGTTTTTCAAAAATAATTTATTTAATATATTTTATAAATATTACAAGTTTATTCATTTAAATTTATTAAATTCTATAAAAATATCTAAACGACTTTATAAATTTCACAAAAATTATCCTGAACTTGTATGACAATATACATTTCAGAAAATATTTTTAATTTAGAAAAACCGTTTGTTTAATATTTTTAATCAATTTTTGTTAGTTTTAATCATAAATAATTCATAATAAATTCATTTTACAA
The DNA here is from genome assembly GCA_030844895.1 of Ambrosia x helenae. Lineage (NCBI taxonomy): Eukaryota > Viridiplantae > Streptophyta > Magnoliopsida > Asterales > Asteraceae > Ambrosia > Ambrosia x helenae. Next base: position 81,617,883 of record CM061234.1, on the reverse strand, counting down.
TATTTTTGTACCAAAATTTTACATAAATTATTTCTATTCATTTGGAACAGAAGTACAAATTTTAATTCAAGAATTCTTTAATTTTAATATTTTTAGATATTAACATCATATTTTGACAATTTGAAATAATTAGATTAAATATTCTATTTTCAAGAAAATAATTTTATTTTCATAACCAAAATCTTATGTTGTGACAATGTTTAACTTAAAATTTTACAAAAAGACTTTTATTTATTTATTTATTAAATTTCTTATATTTTAATGAACAATTTATTTATTAATCAAATAAACGTTTATCCCCAATTCGAAACCCTAGAATTCCATGTATCCTAGAGTTATTCCTTACACATTATTAAATACTTTAGGTTGATCATTTGGGAGCAATCTCAATTCATATTTCGTTGTCCTAGTCCAATTTCAAGTTATTACGTGAACTGTGAGTATTTCCTATCCCCTTTTTACTTTTATACATTTTTGGGGTGATTCATGTACACTATTACAAATTTCAAATACAAGTTTACATTTTCACAATACAATTCTAGTACTATGTACATTGCTTACAACGTGCTTTATGCTTAGACAATACATGTGGATTACATTTGTACTTAGTGAAATCATTAACATGGTACAAGCCGACCTTAACATTGGATAGCGCTATTTGGATTGACAACCCGCCTAGGTTGATTCTCCCCTTTTTCATCGGAGAATCCGTGGCCATTGTTAAGTTATTATCCATTTGTTGGATAAGTACACTACAGTTCATACAGTACATTATACAGTCACAGGGTTGATTTCGCTCATTTGTATGATACATAGTTTACATATTTGCACTGTAACTTGCACTTGAATTGTATAACTTTTCAATCTACTATACATATCAAAACTAGGAATGCTCACCAACATTTCATATGTTGACCAAATCTATTTTGTACATGTTTCAGGTGCAGTTTGATCTAACGCTTTAACAAGAGACATTTAGTGCTTTATTTTAATTCAGTTATTTCAACAGTTACATTTCATTTAAGACTTTGTATTTCCATTTCAATGTAAGACAGTTATTGGTTTATTCAATAATATTTACATTTTAGTACCATGAGCTTTTGAACAATCGTCACTACGTGGCACCTCGATGATTCCGCCATCGGTTGGGGTGTTACAGATTGGTATCAGAGCCATGGTTATAGGGAATTAGGTTATTAGATAAAATGGCCTAGACTATAACCGAACTTTAACTTGCATGCATAAAATTTCCTGAATTACCCTACCCCTCATTTCTCCCTACTTTCCTCCTATCTTTCCCTTCTTCCCTCTCTCTATCCTTCTTATCTTTCATCATGGTGCATAGAGATGGTGTCCTACAGAGAGTGGAAAGTTTACATTATCATGGAACGGGAGCATTACCTTCTATGAAGACACTCTTAGACATAATACCTACTCTTATTTTACTCCTTCAAAGTTGTTGAACTTTAATGAGTGTGATAAGGACACGTGCAATCTGGAAGGGTGGACGCCTGTACACTGGGTTTTCTGGCATAGGCAAGCATAGCGCATAAATCCATTTACGGACCTGTTATGCTTACCTGGGGATTCCTGGAGTGAGTGTCCACTTATAGGCTAAAGCATGTCTCTTTTGATCACCATTGAGTTCAATTCCTTTGAATAGTCAACGTTCTTGTTGAGCTTTACGGCTAGACAAGGACACTCCAAGCATTTTGTACAAGTTTTTCCAATACTACCCTCTCGTTTCATATACAATACTTTGCATATCATGAGTGCTTACAAGATCATATCTTCATAATTATCTGTACGATTATACACTTACATTTTCTAATCTCATGATTATTATTTGACTACCTCATAGATGTCTGCTCGCCGCATGCTCCGTGATGCCAGCCAACGCCCTGTTCGTGCTTCGGGACGACGTTCTGATCGTCGCCTCGCATCTTTAGTCGCCGAGCAAATTGCTGCAGTGATCCCAAACCTTGTCGGTGAGATAACCCAGAATAGTAACAGTGCCAACACAGGGAGTACGACTCAATTTCGGTGCACTTTCAAACACTTTAACTCCTGCAACCCCACAAAATTCACTGGTGAGGAGGGTGCTACTGGCCTCCTCCAATGGTTTGAAAGCATGGAGAGTACTTTTATGAACAGTGAATGTCCTGATGAACTCCGCGTTCGCTATGCTACTAGTGTCCTTCAAAAAGGGGCGCTAACCTGGTGGAATGGCGAAAAACGCAATCGAGGAGCTGATGTTGCTTTATCTTTATCTTGGGCTGATGTTAAGGAACTCATGATCGCCAAATTTTGCCCTAGGAACGAAATCAGGAAATTGGAGGAAGAGTTCTATGAGCTGAAACAAGACAGTGGTGAGAATCTAGCGTATAATACTCGATATCACGAACTTAGCATACTGGTTCCACACATGGTCACCCCGGTCTCTCGTGCAATCGAAAAATATATCGAGGGATTACCTGACCTGATTCAAGACGTTGTCACTGGAGGCAAAGCCACTACGGTAGAAGAAGCCATTCAACTTGCAGCCACATTAACAGACAAACACGTAAGGAAAGGAAACTTGGTGAGGAAGGGCACCAAGACACCTACTGAGAAAACCACCATGTTGTTGAACAATCTAAGACTATTTTAGCAAAGGCCGCCACTACTGCTTCGAACTCCAAGAAACGAATGGGCGATAATCAGAACCATGCTGTTGTTGATCCGGTGGCTCAGCCTCCTATCAAGAAAGCCTACACGGGAATCCATCCTCAATGCAACACTTGCAAGTATCATCACCCTACAAATCTTCCATGTCGTCAATGCACTAGATGTGGAAGGTTTGGACACTTTGTCACTACTTGTCGAGTAATGGTTGGGACACAGGGTAATCATCAAACAGCTGCCCAGAAACCACTACAGATTACTAACGGTCGGGCATGTTATCATTGTAAAGACCCTAACCACATGCTACCTCAATGTCCCAAATTGAACAATATAAACCTGGTGGCACATGGACAAACTTTCAATAACGATATCAACGAAGCAGACGATCAGGATGACGTTAATCCCACTGGTTAAGCCATGGATGAAACCTTCCCAAGATTTGAGAATCCAATACTCGTGTTTTCATTTTCTTGATCCTATTATCATTTTACCCAATTTTGTCGCACTCATTAGCATACAACATCTAGAAATTTCCTTGCATACTATTGTGTATTAACACAGATTGGAAATTTATCCTATTGATTACATTTATCTCTACCTCACATTCATTTGAAACGTTTGGACTTAACACTTGATCTTACAAAGCTTTTCTAAGAAAAACATCATTGCTTGATTGAAACTAGATTTTTCCCTTAATTTGACTACGCATTGAACATCTAATTATTCATGATACTCGTAAACATTTAATTATTCATGATAACACTTACACTTAATGGTTGTAGTACTTACAAACTTGCTTGCATAAACATGTTATCAAATTGCAATCTATGTGAATAATAATTGCTGCACCTAATTGAAGTCATCATGCCTTTTTCAACAGTCGGGAGAGGCCCTACAACCTGCTCCACGACTGGTAGAGGCTATCGAACATACTCAACGATTGGTAGGGGTCACTATGCCTTTTCAAACAGTCGGGAGGGGCCCTACAACCCACTCCACGGCTGGTGGAGGCTATCGAACCTGCTCAACAATCGATGGGGTCATAGAAGGATGCAAAACTTTAATGTAAGGTAAATTGATGATTCCGGTCCGGAACGTAATCATGAATTTACAGGTACATTAGAGTAGTGTGAAATTCTATTAGAGTTTTTGGAAAGGCGTCCAGTACGTTTTCAAGGTATCAAAGGTGTGGTGGGTTAGCTGCGGTACACCCTGTATACAAGCACTAATGATGCATTGAAAGTAAGACTGGAAGTCGGACCAGGGACGAACTCTGTTTACTTGGTAGTTCATTTAGTCTTTCTGTAGTCAATCAGCTCGTACATTCATCATAGGATTTCTAAACTTGAAACTTAGTGAATTACTAGATCTTTATCTCCTTGCTATTCGAGACGAATCTAATCCAATCCTCAACTCACACCTATCAAACCCCATACCCAAATCATTCGAATTCTCCAAGCCACAGTTACCTTAATTGTTACTCAAGCATACATAACCCTATGTTTCTAATAACTTCGGGACGAAGTTTCTAAAAGTAGGGGATGCTGTGACATCCGTCATTTTTTTTTTCATATATATATTTTTTAATAATAATAATAATAATAATAATAATAAAAAGATTTGTTTAGTTATGTTTGTCTAAGCCCACAACCCAATTAAACCACACCCAACAACTAACACTATAAGCCCAAACCCCTTCCTTTCCCTTGAATGTTGTAGCCCACACAAACAAGCAGCCCAGTACAATACCCGGCCCAAGGATGAAGCCCAAACACCCTCCTTATTTGCTGTTTTAAAAAGAAAAGAAAACAAGGTCTATGCCGGGTCTCGAACCCGAGCCACTCTCGCACACACCCACACGCGTATACCACTGAGCCACACACACACTTGATTTATTTTTCAATCATTAAAGTATTTAATCCCTCATATACGCTATTTCCTTTTTTTTCTCTTTTGGTATCTGCTACTGCTGCGCTTAATAGACAAGAAGAAAAGGAAACAATAGTCAACAAACTTTGACCACTAGATTGAACAAATTTTGGCAACCTTGTGAGAAAATTTATTTTGTACAATAACTGATATAACATTTGCGCGTAAATCCATCAATCATCGCTGCAATCATGCCCCAATTTAGCTCGATATTGACCAAGTCTAGTCAAACATTCAACGCGACCAAAAAAATCCAATTCGTCTATATAAAGTGCTTTCGGCTTAATTGGATCCACACCCATTAACTAAAAGTGCCGAACAGTGATTACCCTGTATCATTTTTTGAAATCGAGTGATAAACTTGACGTATTTGTATGATTTGCGCCTTGTTTTAGTTCGTCTTGTCCGCCCTAATTCGGTATGTTTTTCTTCGATCTTTAGGTTCATCATGATCAGTTTTTGTCAGGGATTAAAAACCCCTTATTAGTGGTCGTTATAGATTCGTGTTTGATTTGATTAAGAATTCTAGGGTTTATCATATTGAATTGGGGAAGATACTTGTTACAGACAACGATATAAATATATTGCATAACGAGAATTATCACCAACTGATCACACAGATCAGTTGGTAATACAATGTTGACTAAACCATTGAACCGGCCCATGGCCAGGGTTCAAATCCCATAAGCAGCATGTTTTTTTTTTCTTTTTTTAAAACCCCTTTTATCTATACATTTAACCTTCCAATCTTTTAAATTAGATTTAAAATACCAAATGTGATTTATAAATTCTATGAAATTTATTTTATGTCATTCAAATGGTAATGTTTATTATCCAATTTTTAGTTTTTCAAAAATAATTTATTTAATATATTTTATAAATATTACAAGTTTATTCATTTAAATTTATTAAATTCTATAAAAATATCTAAACGACTTTATAAAATTTCACAAAAATTATCCTGAACTTGTATGACAATATACATTTCAGAAAATATTTTTAATTTAGAAAAACCGTTTGTTTAATATTTTTAATCAATTTTTGTTAGTTTTAATCATAAATAATTCATAATAAATTCATTTTACAATATTTTTGTACCAAAATTTTACATAAATTATTTCTATTCATTGGAACAGAAGTACAAATTTTAATTCAAGAATTCTTTAATTTTAATATTTTTAGATATTAACATCATATTTTGACAATTTGAAATAATTAGATTAAATATTCTATTTTCAAGAAAATAATTTTATTTTCATAACCAAAATCTTATGTTGTGACAATGTTTAACTTAAAATTTTACAAAAAGACTTTTATTTATTTATTTATTAAATTTCTTATATTTTAATGAACAATTTATTTATTAATCAAATAAACGTTTATCCCCAATTCGAAACCCTAGAATTCCATGTATCCTAGAGTTATTCCTTACACATTATTAAATACTTTAGGTTGATCATTTGGGAGCAATCTCAATTCATATTTCGTTGTCCTAGTCCAATTTCAAGTTATTACGTGAACTGTGAGTATTTCCTATCCCCTTTTTACTTTTATACATTTTTGGGGTGATTCATGTACACTATTACAAATTTCAAATACAAGTTTACATTTTCACAATACAATTCTAGTACTATGTACATTGCTTACAACGTGCTTTATGCTTAGACAATACATGTGGATTACATTTGTACTTAGTGAAATCATTAACATGGTACAAGCCGACCTTAACATTGGATAGCGCTATTTGGATTGACAACCCGCCTAGGTTGATTCTCCCCCTTTTTCATCGGAGAATCCGTGGCCATTGTTAAGTTATTATCCATTTGTTGATAAGTACACTACAGTTCATACAGTACATTATACAGTCACAGGGTTGATTTCGCTCATTTGTATGATACATAGTTTACATATTTGCACTGTAACTTGCACTTGAATTGTATAACTTTTCAATCTACTATACATATCAAAACTAGGAATGCTCACCAACATTTCATATGTTGACCAAATCTATTTTGTACATGTTTCAGGTGCAGTTTGATCTAACGCTTTAACAAGAGACATTTAGTGCTTTATTTTAATTCAGTTATTTCAACAGTTACATTTCATTTAAGACTTTGTATTTCCATTTCAATGTAAGACAGTTATTGGTTTATTCAATAATATTTACATTTTAGTACCATGAGCTTTTGAACAATCGTCACTACGTGGCACCTCGATGATTCCGCCATCGGTTGGGGTGTTACAAGCGACATGGTGAAGCAGTGGGACGATGACGTTTACATGTGTTACACAAGGGAAAGTTCCCCGTATAAGGTTTCTTGTTAGGAGCTTGTGTAGCAAGGTTTGCATCAGGATTCCTGGTCTTGCGCTTTTGGTTCCCAGTAGTTACTGCGGCTACAATACTTGCTTTCTCGCCTTTTCGAAATAAGGTCCCGTTCTTTACGTGGTTGTCAGTTAGAGTAGCTGCTAGACGCTTGGCTTCCTCCAAGGTGGCAGGATTCCTTCCCCACACCGTGTCCTGAATTTGCATAGGTAAACCACCGATATACTTCTCGATGGCTACAGATAGGGGAGTGACCTTATGGGGTAACAACAGACTGAGCTCATGGAAGCGGGTATTATAAGCAAGGTTTTCCCCACTATCCTGAGCAAGGGTGTGGAACTTATCCTCCAATTTCTTGACCTCGTTACGTGGGCAAAACTCAGCTTTCATTATCTCCTTGACTTGATCCCAAGTCATAGCAAGCGCGACTTCAGCTCGCGGGTACGCTTTTCCTCATTTCACCACGTGAGTGCTCGTTTTTGAAGAACACTCATAGCATAACGAACCTTAAAGTTATCGGGACACTCACTGTTAATGAAGGTATTCTCGATACCCTCGAACCATTGTAAGAGTCTAGTAGCTCCTTCGTCCCCGCTAAACTTAGGAGGATTGCAGGTATTGAAGTGTTTGAGGGTGCAGACTGGGTGACCATTCCCGTTTCCATTCCCGTTCCCATTGTGATTCCCATTGCCATTTCCATTTCCATTGCCGTTTCCATTCATTTGGATGACTTGAGCCACCAAATTAGGAACCAGATTTGCTATTTGTTGCGCCATTTGCTGGGAAATGATCGCAGGCAGTTGGACATCACTTCCATTGTTGTTGTTAGTGTTGTGGTTGTGGTTGCTGCTCCCTTCATCATGATCGTCGCCACTGTTATAGCGAGTGTTGCGATGTGGAGGCATGATCTGTAAGAGACACAATGAAGGTTCAATGAGGCATGGAATGAAGGATATGAGGTAATATAAGGAATGTAATCATTTATTCATTAATTAAAACGAATAAACGAAAATGTTGACTTATCAAAGATTCCAGATTCTAATAACATAGTGAAGACATGCTTTAGCCTATAAGTGAACACTCATCCCGAGAACTCCCAGGTAGGCATCCGGGTCCCTCATCTGATTGGGATATATGCGCAATGCCAGTCCTAGACAGAAAACTCAGAATACAGGCGTTCACCCTTCCAGATTGCACGTGTTCATTATTAAAATTTGGAACTTCGACGAGATCTTCAAGGCAGTTCAGATTAAGACTTGAGAATCTTGTCCTATTAGTCTAAGGGTAGATCTAGTGATGGAGAGCAATCTTGTTGTAGGGACTAAAGTAGGGATAAGAAATAGGAGGGAGATAGAGAATAGCAAGTAAAAGGAGCAAATACTGGTTATAATCCTATGGTTATAGACTAGATTATTTTTCTAATAACCTAATTCCCTATAACCATGGCTCTGATACCAATCTGTAACACCCCAACCGATGGCGGAAACATCGGGATGTCACGTATTGATGATTGTTCAATAGCTCATGGTACTAAATGAAAGTTGAATAATATTAAACAATTTACAATTTGTCTTACAAGTAATGATTACAAAAGTTGATTAATATAAACTAGGTCCAAAGCTGCTACGTGTTCCAAGACTTGTACAACTTCCAATAGCAAACAAAACCAGAAACATGTTAAGTTGGAAAGATGGGGGGGTCAACTATAAATAGTTGGTGAGAATACATAGGTTTTGCATATAGTTGAAAACAATATGTTGTATATCAATCATTGTTGAAGTATAATAATGAGTAATGATAGAATATGAGTCCGACATATAACAATGCGTCTTTTATACAATCAAACCTTGTCTCGAATGAGACCTAACTCGCAAGTTAGTAAAAGTGTAACTGTTTTTTATCATCCCTGAATTTATGCGGGGGCAATGGGTTTGTCAGACCTATAGCGCTATAATCTAAATAGGCGGCTTGATCAATGTTAATGATTGTACCGTGTCTTTTTGTTACAGTCAAATGATAGAATGAGTAAATGATAGTGTAATTGAATCACAAGTTTCAACAATGTAAGAATGAGTAAATGATAGTGCATAAAATGTTTAAACATGTTTCACCCCAAAATGTAAAACAGAAAAATGAGCTATGTAAACTCACCTTAGTGCAAGAATTGAGTCCCTTGATATAGAATAATTGTGGCCTTTGTGTCCAAATATCACCCTATTAATAAGACAATAATTGAGTAATGAGAAAACTTAAAAGTCTAAATTTTCTAGTCTATAAGTAGTTCTAGGGTTCCTAATTTGGGAATTGATAATTGATTTATGATTAAATTGTTGATTTTTCTCGATTAGATAATAACCAAGTTACATCTGGATAATGGGTAAGCGAGCAACAAGCTGCGCCGCTATCCCTTTTTGAATCGCAAAGCCTATTCTACTAAATACAAACCCTTGGTTCCTCAGGCTTTGCGAGTCACTGTGGACCACCTTCTGCACCCGCTCCAAAAAGCGAACTGCCTCAGGGGCTAGAGATCCAAAAGTGTCGAAGGCAAACGGAATGAATACATGTTGATTCTCTAAACACGCTGCCTCGTGCTTAGCAACTTTTCTAGCTTCAGCCTTCAAAACCGCCTGTCCCGGAATGAATCCGCTATCTCTCAGCCCCACCAGTGGGGACACTCCAGTGAGGTCAACACACGCGTGCTTACCCCCCGCCCAGCCAAACACAAGGACGTCCGCAGGACGCAGGGTAGATCTTCCCTCTCGTGGATCAGTCAGAAAGTTAACAGGGGCTTCTTTCTTGGCTGAGATCCCGGCACGCCTAAGCACATCCCATAAAACGTCTCGAACCCAGTCATGACGATACTTGAACCCCGGCAATTCCTTACAGTGGAGGGCATGCTCGCCAAATCTATCCAAACAGGCTTTTTTACAAATGGGGCATGAGCCGTCTGGTGGGAAAAGGGGAATCAGGAGACGGTATTTAAGGATGGCTCTATATTCAACTGCTGACATCCGTTGCCCAAGACCTTCAATGGGCGCAACAGTCAAAAAATCCTAGGCATGAGCCCCCTTGAGACAAGCCAAAACTGCCTTTTGACGCGGGGTCATATCGAACCGCTCCTCCATATCCTGTGCGTGTTTACCATAAAGAGCACTCGCCAAAGTTTGTTGAGGTTTCTTGGGGGCGGTCTCCTTATCGGTAAAACCACCTAGATCAAGGTCCGGAAGAGTTGTTCTAATATTACCAAGAGCAAGGGAGTAGTCAGGATCCACCCCCACAACACCAGCGCTTCGCAAGATGTGGTCCTGCAATTTCCATGACTGTGCCCTGGATGCCACAAAAGCATATACGGAGACGTCCTCCGCCGAGATAAGCCCTAAGCCCCCGCAACACATAGGGAAAGAAGCCAACCTCCACTGAAAGTCCCCAAAATGCGGTCCCCCGCTAACAACAATATCTTCAACTGCCCCTCGCAGGCCTGCATCAAAGATAGACACAGCCTCTTTGACATGTTCGGGTTGACATGTCCGGAGCCCAAACACTAATTTAGCAACCCCCATGCACGAGCGCAACAGGAGGAGCTCACTTTGGGGGTCCCTCAAGTCCGGCAGTCGTTTCATAAGATCAACCGCCCGAAGAGCTCTTCTAGATGCCAAAGACTGAATAAACCCTGCATCCCGACTAACTGCCCCCCCGAGGAGTTTAATCCCCTTTGCGGGCCTGCTAATCTCGCTAGGGAATAAACCCGGCACATTTTTTGACCCATTGCATGACGGCCAAAAAATCTCTGTTTTCCGGATATTAAGCCTAAGCCCAAGAGGCGCCCCCTCTGAACGAATAATGTCCAACGCCCTAGCAACCTCCTCTGCCTTACCAATGATAGTGCCATCATCCAAGTACCAAGCATGGAAAGGCAAGGAACAAGCGCCCTGCACGCGAAGGATCAGCGGATGGAGAACCAACGCAAAAAGAAGGGGGCCGAGGGGGTCCCCTTGCTGCACCCCCGTGGTAGCCTCGATATGAGTATCCCCCACATATAACCTTGCGGGTTGCGCATATAAAAATTGGACCCACGGGAAGATAGATGGGCACCTGCAACTAACTTCCCTGAGAAGTGCCGTACGGTCCACCTCGTTGAAGGCGTTAGAAAAATCAACAGTGAGCATAGCCAGGGACCCATCTGAATGGAACGCGCTCAGAAACCTATTAGCGCTGTGCAACACCGCTTCTGCCCCATTAGGGACTCCAACCCCAAACTGGAAATCCCCCAGATAGGCTGCCATCTCTTTACCCACTTTACGCATAGCGACTTTCGACACTAATCTTCTCCAAATGGCCCCCACCGGAATAGGCCTAATCCCGTTGTCAGGTTTTAACAGGGGGGTCAACGGAGCCGAGGCAATGAACTCCGCCAGAGCTTTAGGACAAAGCCCCCCAAGCCACAAGTTGACAACACCAGTGATGGCTTTAAGGAGCCCGGAGGCAGTTGGAGACCCCTGGCCACAGAAAGCGTCTAAAATATGCTGAGCCCGCAGACCATCCCTCCCACAAGATGTACCTTTCGGGAACGTTTTAATACATTCCAACACACAATCAACGTCAACCTGCAAGGCTGGCTCCAAAGGCGCGGAGGAGGGCATGGTCGGGGGGTCCACAACAGGGTGTTTATCTATCAAGGCTCTCAAGGTGTCCCCCCCAGCAGGCGCAACCCCAGATGAGCACAGAACCTTGACGGCCGCTGTATAATGACCATCCGCTACCTTCCGAAGGCACTGCTTAATATTGTCCCCACCATCTTCTTTAGCTTGGTCCACAACCCTGCCAGAATTCCACGCCACGGGGAGTTCAAGGAGGGGCATGACCAACTCCTCTAAACCTGCCCCATCTTTCCAAACCGCCAACGCCCGCATAATAGAGTTACATTGAAGTGATTTCTTGTTACCCGACCTACGTTCTTGCCTAGAAGCCGGTTTGACCACCCTTAACGTGCAACGAGGCAACAACAAAAGTTTAACCCAAGCCTCAATGGACCCTGGGGCATCCACCACTTTATGGAGACTCCCTGACAAAGCCTGGGCAAAAGCCATGCGACATGCAGGCGGGATACTCTTGACCGTAGCAACAGGCAGGGCGAGGATGCGCTCAAGGAGAGCGACATCTACCACCATCTTCCCAGACGCATCACTCACACGCATCACTTGCGAATCGCGAGGTTGAGGAATCCCCGTAATAAAATCAATCTCACCTCCTGCACGCGAGGTGCATTTAACCACTTCTTTCCCGTGCCGACAACGCCCATTCAAGGCATGCAGGGTCATGCACTCCCCGCATAGCCAGTTTTTAAGCACACGCAAGGTGTCGACAACGTCATTATAAAGGTCCAAGTTTGAAGCAAGATGCTCCTTTAACTCATCTCTCCTTTCCTTTGCATTAAGATGATCCCGTTGGAAATGCATGAGTAACCTAGAGTATCCCTTGTATCCCGGTGTACCATCCTTGCAAGAATGATAATTTTTAAAGGGGCAACGCCATATCCCTGTGGCCGAGCTGGGTCCCGGTTCCCCATCATTCTCTCTCATAGAAAGATAATTTAGAAGGGACCCTAGGTTTAATAAATATTATTATTATTATTATTATTATTATTATTATTTATTATTTATTGTCCCTCATGGCAAAATAAAGAACAACTAAAACACGATTGCAAATACACGATTGGGAGAGAGGGGCGAGTAGGTTGGGAGAGAGGGCGAGTAGGTGTGGGCGAGTGTGTTTGGATCGCGAGTCCGTATTGTCAGGAGAGGGCGAGTGGGTTGGGGGCGATTAGGCTGGTTTGAAAACTGACCGTTGGAGGTGTTCGGTTGTCAAGGAGATGCGGTGTTATTCAGGAGGAAGGAGGTTTCAGGGAGGGGGTAGAGGAGGTTTCAGGTATCAGGACCCTGGGGATTGGTTATCAGCAGAGGAGGAGTTGGCCGGAGGAGGGGACCAGTCGGTTTGTGCAGGGGAGCCGGAGAAGATGACCAGGCGGTTGTTTGTCGGACAAAAAGGGTAACCGTAGAGGAAGATGGAGACCGGAGAAGAAGATGTTGACTGGATATGGTCTTAGGGAAGGACCGGAGAAAGATGGTGACCGGAGCTTCAGGATCCGGATACTTGGATGAAGATGAAGAAGAAGTTGAGGGAAGGTGGGAGGATTATGGTGAATCTTGGCAGGGGAGCCGGAGAAGATGACCAGTGGGTACACCGATACGTGTTTTGACCTTAAATCCAATTTGATCAAAACCTAATTTGACCTTAAATCAAATTTATGATTAAATTTGAATAATTGTTAATAACTTAAATAATTAAAAAAAATATTTCTGACCAATATTAACTAAAGGTAGTTGTATTATAATGTAATAAATGTGAAAATAATTTTTATAAAATAATTTTCTTAATTAATGAATATTTATATATTAATACTTGTTTGACAAAATATAGACTTAATATTTAAAAATATTAAAATTTATAAATTTCAAATCAAAAATATTATATTTCTGTTCTAAATGATTAATAGTAATTTATGTGAAATTTTGATGTAAAAATAATGAAAAATGAATTTATTATATTTTATTTATGATTAAAACAACAAAAATCGATTAAAAATATTAATTAAATGATTTTTCTGAAATAAAATTTATTTCTGGAATATATATTGATTCATAAGTTCAAAATAATTTTTGTGAAATTTTATAAAATTCTTTAGATATTTTTATAGAATTTTCAATTTATAATTGAATAAACTTGTAATATATTTTATATAATTTAAATAAATGATTTTTGTAAAACTAAAAATTGGATAATAAAGTCTAACATTTGAATAACATAAAATAAATTTTATAGATTTTATAAATCGTAGTTGGTATTTTAAAACCATATTAAAAGTTAATGATAAAAATTATAAAATAAAGAGCTTAAATAAAAAGGTTTTGAGGGTGCTAGTAGGGCTGCAAACGAACCGAACGAACACGAACAAGGCCTTGTTCGTGTTCGTTTGTTAAGGAAATCATGTGTTCATGAACACTTGCCGAACGAGATTTTTTTGTTTGTGTTCGTTTGTTAAGAAAACACTTGTGTTCGTGTTCGTTTGTTAATGTTGTTCATGAACGCACACGAACACAAACGAACATTAATGAACACAAACAAGTGTTCATGAACACAAACGAACACAAAGAAATGTTCATGAACATAAACAAACACAAACGAACATATATTAACTGTGGAATAAAATATAATTCTTAACATATCAGCTAAATCCACCCAAAATATAATTAAATTATCCAAACATGTTTACCTCACATATAATTATTTATTTGGGTAAATAAAAGAAAATAAAAACTATAAAAATTATAAACCCTATTAAACTATCGAACATAAACGAACACGTTACCGAACGTTCACGAACATAAACGAACGAATGCGGCCTATGTTAATGTTTGTTCGCTTAACTAAACGAACAAAGTTTTTTGTTCGTGTTCGTTCATTTATTAAATGAACGAACACAAACAAATTTCCCGCCGAACGGTTCATGAACTGTTCGCTGAAAGTTCAGTTCGTTTGCAGCCCTAGGTGCTAGGATTCGAACCCGGGTCTGAGACCGGGTGGAGTTTTATCACAAGCCCAGCCACCAAAGTATTTAGATTCAGATCTTAATATATTGTTTTTAATATTAAAAGGATTATATTTCATTTATAAGGAAAAACAAAACGTTGGGGCTGTGGATCGAACTCAAGCCCCTTCGTGTGAGTATCAGTCATCACAACCATCTGGGCTAGATCAAATAGTTGGTTTAGTTTCTTTCTGAAATAATTTTAAACATATGTGGATTGTTATCATCTTCCCCAAAAATTAAGAACAAACCCTAGATTTATAATAAACCAAAACCATCTATAAAAACCAAATTAATCATGGGGCTTATGATGGAAAAGGGTCGATCAAAGTATAGATATAACAAATTTGATTCATACCAGTGATATACACGATGAACACGCTAGCGAAGTACTCGACAAGAAACTTCAAAATTCAGAGGTTTGCGAGACAGTATGTGATTTATGAGATGGGGTTTGTGATTTTCGGTACATAGAGAATGATAGGGAGAGTCCAATTTATATTAATTCCTATGGATTAAACGATTTAGAAGGTTTGACCATTCCTTAAATACAATCGCGAATTGCTCCTAAAATGGCAGTTTTGGTTGCAATTGACGCGTATAGATTACGCTGATGATCAGTCAGTTTAATTCCATACCATAATTTGGTCCAATACATGCGTATTTGAATGAATCTCGTGGGAGGGGCTTGTGGTTTGACTTTTGGTTAGTCAAAACAGGGGTGTTAAGTGTTTTAAAGAATGTGGGTAGCGAAAATTTACACAAACAGACTGCTAGCCCAGCTGCCTTGTGTTGTGTTTGTTATGTGGTGAATCGCTTTGGACACGGGTTCGAGTCCCGGCCCAAACAAAGATTTTTTTTTCTTCACACATTTTTATAAAATACATTATTCATTAAACTAAAATGCAACAACAATTTCCACGAGTATACATTAAAACGTCGAGATTTCGAGGGATTTTAAAAACTTTGAGTACGAAATGTTACACTTGGCCCTTTTCATCGCAACAACCTTCTTGCAATTTCTTGCATCATGATCTGTGACATATTGGTGGCAATTGTTGCATAAGCATGGGGCCTTAGGCATCTTGGGACGCTTTGTGGTGGCCTTCTCACCAGGTCCAGAGATTCTGCGAGTTTTCCCACAACCCTTGTTGCGTGCCACATCAGGATTGGCAACCACAAACTCTGTATCAGCCGATTGCCCAATAATGTCCTCCACTACAGCTTCAGTCGGTTCATTCGCAATAACAGAAATAGATTCCTTGGATAACAAGTTCAGTTTGATTTATTTGAGCTGCTCAACCAAGTCAGCCAGCGCGGTTTCATCTGTCCTGGCAACATCGACGCATTCAGTTACATGTTCAAGTATCTCATTCCTCAACACAGAACCTGGATGAGTGTCAACACCATAACGGCTGCAAATGGATAACACTTTCTTGGGTAGAATATCATGTAACCACCTGTCGGTAACATATTGTTGGGGGATGCGGTCAACTTTCTTAATCATGTAAACTGCAAAGACATGGCGGCAAAGGTAGCCAAGACACGTAAAAGCTCAGTAAGAGCATTCAGCCGTTGTATCAACACTGTCAAATCGCACCTGCATCATTGTAGATATGTTAAAAGACATGTAACAGCAACAACTGCCACCTATGTACAACATCCGCTGGTGTATAAGCAAAAGTCAGCCTCAAAAGTCAAATACCATAGATAGTGTTTGGTACAACTAACTTGCTACACATGTAGCAAAATTTTTAGCATTTATAACAATAATATTTGAAGTTTTGACAGAGGAAAACTAAATCACAAGAAGTAAAAAGAAGTCAAATACCATAGATAGTGTTTAGTACAACTAACTTGTTACACATGTAGCACAACCTTTTAGCATTTATAACAATAATAACTGAAGTTTTGAAAGAGAAAACCTAAATCACAGGAAGTACAAAAAGTCAAATACCATAGATATTGTTTGGTAGAACTAACTTGTTACACATGTAGCATGTTGTTTTAGTATTTATAACAATAATATTTGCATTATTGACAGGAAACCTAATTCACAGGAAGTACAAAAAAAGTCAAAAACAATGGCTAGTCTGTGGTACAACTAACTTGTTACACATGTAGCAAAACCTTTTATGTTTATAACAATGTTATTTGCAGTTTTTACAGAAAATCTAAAACACAGGAAGTTGCAAAAATGGGTACCTGGTAAACATTGGTAACATCATGACGCTTGTCCAGTTGGGTGACTGAAAACACGACAAGCATGTTTTCCTGTTCATCAACATTCGATATGTAGCAAGAAAACTTCCCTTTCACAATCTCCTTCTTAACTTCCTGAAAGACATTATTGGTGTACAGAGTAAACGCATGCTGTTCAATGGCTAAGTCCGTAGACCCGACAAAAACCGTCGATGAGGTTTTGTACTCGGCAACGCGCTGACGGTAGCGTTGGCTATCAAGACGGGATTCAAAACATAATATGAATTGAACTAGTGTGTTTGCACCAGTGGAAGTGACTTTAAACGAACTGTTGGAGCTCTCACTTCTGGAAGTTGTTTTCATCAAGCAAGACATTAGAATCTCCCTGAAATACGCCAGCACCCACAATTCCTTGATTGCAAACATATCGTTCAACCACTGGTTTTCTTCAAGACGAAATGTCTCTAGCAGCGCATGCCAGCGAGCTTCAAACATTTTAGGTTTTATGTAAATGTTCCACACCAGTTTGTGAATGCACGACCGAAACTCAGTGTTGTCTAAAACATCTCCAGAAACCTAGGTGCAAAGAACAAAGAAACGTAAGTAATTTTAAACATGTGAGTGAGGATCTAACTATAACATAACATCGAGCCGAACATGGGTGCATACATAAAACATTACCTTTGTGGGTATTATTTTTCATTATATGCCACATACATAGCCTGTGGCGAGCCTCAGTGAACACTTGTGGTACAACCTGCATCATCGACGGGTCTTAGTCAGTCAACACTAGCCTAGGCTGTGAACCATGAGCTTTAAAAAAACATTTAAGCAACCACACGTAGGAATCTATGGTTTCATTAATTATCAATCCTGCACCAAAGGTCACACACTGCTTGTGGTGGTCCACCCCAGTGAAAGGGACAAAAATCATGTTGTACCTGCACATTATAAAAAGACAGGCTTGTTATTTACGTATGTTAAGTAGTCAAAAATATAGAACAGAAAAGTTGTAACGCACGTTAAAGAAACTTACTTGTTTGTGCTGTATGTTGCATCAAACGCTACAACATCACAAAAGGCCTTATAGTTCAATTTTGAAATTTCATCCGCCCAGAAAACAAAGTGCAGTTTACCATCGCGCACCACAAAGTCATAAAAAAATCTGGCAAATTTTCAAGCCGATTGCGTAAGCAGTCAAGGAATAAAGACGAGTCCCTTTCGCCGATAAAAATTCGAAGCTGCTTACTAAAGTTCTTGAAGTCAACAACAGTTCCATGGACATTATGGTGGCCGCCTTTAAGAGACATTAAGTACCTATGAGCTTTCACAGGTCCAACTCGGTTTAGAGACATGTTATGAATGAACTGTTTGGTCGAGAAAGAAAGTTTCCGAGAAATCTTAGTAAGGTTAATGTTATTTTTATCCCAGAGCTGATGGTTATGAACATCATTGAAACGAATGACTTTAAACAACGAACCACCACAAGTGATTGACACTAACACATGGGCTTGGCAGTTTGAGAGGCTGAATGAAGTTTTACGGGGTTTAACAGAAGATTCATCTAAAGTGTCAAATGTTTTGTTAAGCTGCGGTTTACCATATTTGAAACAACGGATGTACTTATGGGTCGGTTCCCCCATCCAAACCTTGGTTCACCCCTTCTTAGATGAAAAACCGGACTGCTGTGCATATTCCATATACATGGCCATTGCAGCCTCAAAAGTCGGGAAAGTCTGACCAACAGCAGGCAAATACCGGGGGCTCACATTGAGGATCCAGAATTGGGTACCATTTGGGGTTGCAATAACATAGTACGGCTCGATGTCTTCATTTTCACCTGTTAAGTAAAAAACATCTAAAATTTTTAGCTTTTACAATTAAAGACAGTATACAAAAATTTTAAAATAAAACACCAAACAAGGAAACAGATTCTAAAGTAAAAAACATCTAAAACTTGTAATGTCCTTATGCAAGGCTGTGTTACATACGTTAGATTTCTATATGTTTGTTGATCATCTTGTAGGTAAAATATGTAAGACACAAAAACAGCTATAAAAAAATATATCTTCGGATAAACATTCAACAACAAATAACTCTACAAAAAACAGCCTCTATGTAACACATGTAACACATATAATGTAGTATCCTAGAATTTAAAAATTGTCTACTTTTACAAAACTCGTAATCTATGCCAAACAAGACTATCACCACCACACCCACTAACTAAAGGCCCATGTTTTGCAAAAATAGCTTGCCATAGCTTACCTAACTCAACCCCTGCATATATATATATATATATATATATATATATATATATATTCATTTGCTCCACTTTGATTTCCATCAACATTCCTCAACACAGATGAGGACCCAGACGAGGAACCACTATTAAGACCTGTAAACAACAAAAAAAATATAAAGCACTACAACCCACACTACAACAAAAAAATAACTTTGTTGAGGATACTTGAAAAAATATGAACACCTATGTAACCCTGTTAAGAAAAAATATAAAAAACTTTGTTATAACTATAACTACACCACTATAACTATAACAACACTGTGATCATGAACAGACAAGTAATACTTTCTAAATAACATAGTAGGCTTAACATACTATATCATCGGCGTTAAAAAAAACATGTACAAACCTTCAGATACATAATCATCACTATCATGCTCTGTTTCTGAAACAGGAGAGAAATCTGAAACAAAATCAGTCGGTGCATGCTTATTCCCAGTATCTACGATCATTAAATGTGGCATAATTCGAGGATTCGATTCCATCACATGAAAAAGTTAATGAGGCAGGGAGAAGAAACAGAGAAGTTAATGAGAGTGAAGAACATTCGGTAGGTTGTATATTATTGATATTGAAAAGGGGGAACAATATGGGGGAAGTGAAATAATAATAATGAAGATACAATAGGGCTTGACTTATTGATCCATAGAAGTACTGCATGTCAGAGGAGAGATAATAAAAAACAAAGTTAAAAGACCAATGTACCCTTTCCCTCTAAAACAAAGCATGAAGATGTGGTGGATCAATGTGGTCAACTAGTTGGGTTTTTGGGAGTTTCTTCATTTTAGAGGGTTTCTTGTGGATACTTAGCCTATATATATATATATACACACACACACATACATACACTTGTATGTGAATATAGAAGACATGCGTGGATATTTTATCAACATTGTCTCTGGTTGCTTGTAATTTTCTGTGTAAGATTCCAACGTTGTAGAATTTTCTAGTAACTTCCATAACGAAAGAAATTTTTCCCAAGCCTTTAATGACCTAAAAGATTGCCTGCATTTCTTAAAGAGGTTATGCACAATGTGCCACCGACAAAGAACACGGGCAGCATCCGGAAAAACTTCTTTGCATGCATTCACTAGTGCTAGCTCTCTATCTGTGACTATAACACGTGGGTACATGCACTTCTCTAGTGTCAACTTTAAATAGTTTAAGACCCATGCATAGTTAATTGTCTTTTCATTATGCATAAAGGCAAAAGCTATGGAAACCGTATTGCTAGTTGAAGTTACACCAACAATCTGAAGGAAAGGAATATTATAGTGGTTCGTTTTGTAGGTGACATCTGTAAGCAACACTTGTGGAAATGCATGCCAAATATCAAATGATGTCGGATGAACGAAGAATAATTTTTCTAACTTGTTACACCCGGTTGTAGTAATTTCATAAACATAACCATTAGAGTGCAAAATGGACAAGAGAACCTGCATTGGAGATTTGCCTACTTGATCGACCATGCGAATTTTGTTGTGTGCGTTGTAACTAGTCCTGAGTGTAGACACATTACTTAAATTACGCTCCTTAAGTATTGGTAGAATATCACGTGGCGCCACATTCATCCTTGTCAAATTTGCAACCAAATTAAATTCATCTTCGGAAAGTCGCTTTGCATATGGATGGCCCTCCATATACAATACATGTTGATGGTTATGTTCATCACATATCACCCTTAAGGTCCAACAATCATATACATTTGAATATGTTCCTTCTAATTCGAATGGACAATTAGTTTTTTTTGGTGTCAGTAACTTTACTTGAATCTTTAACTTTATATTCACCGCCACGATCACATTGAAACACAACCTTATACACGAAACCACATGGTCTTTTATTTGATCTTTTTTTCACGACGACGACAACAAGTGAGTATGCCAACTTTTGTACCCAATCCACCAATTCTTCACGAGACCCGAATGCCTAAAAATGAATTTTATTTGTGTTAACGTTTATAAGTAGTTTTATATTTACCGTGTAAAATAATATATTTATTTAAATATATTTTTTCTTTTGACAAAATTAACAAAAAAACACAGTTATTAAAAATGCTAAACAACCAAACGGACAACACTGAATTCTTCATCGGTAAAGAAAATGTTCATCAGTTATTAACAAAGTTATGTTCCACACCAACTGATGTAGAAAATGTTACGATACAGAAACAACTATTGAAAGTTATATTATTTTTATTTATTATATGCATTCAAATATATCAATTCATATACACAACAAAAAAGAAGTTCATGAATGCAAAATAAAAGTTGAAACACCTCCTACATGAACATGAACATGAAACAACAAAATAAAAGTTGGTACCTGATTAGTGACAAATTCGGGTGTCCTCATAAAAGAATCACCTCCTACGATTGGGTTGCTTTCGCTAGAAATCGACATCTAGAAGAAATTATAATAAAAGTTTGTGGTGCTGGCCATAGTCATTGTACAAGTTGCTATTTATAAGAAGATTAATCTTAGCTAAAACCAACTTATTTAATAACTTATGTGCTTTTCAAAAAAAAATTAATAATAACTTTAATCCAACTAACTTTTTTTCTGAACGGCCAACGAAATATATTAATCACCCACTGCTAGCGGGAAACTAGCAACAAAACGTCACCCCGATACACCATGACATAATAAAAAACCAACAAACAGACAATACATACAAACTACAAATCTGGAAGATTAAACCCAGCCCACATGTTCCAGCCTAAGCTCGACAGCTTCGCCCTAGCTTTAACCCATAAGAAACTTATCACCTTGATGTCCCCCATGACTTTGTGCAATGACACCTGTTGCTGTTGGAAAATAGCCTCATTGCGAGACCTCCATATGCACCAGACGACTGTAAAAACAATTGCTTGGCGAACCTTCATACCCAGCTTCGAGCCCCCCACGTACAAATGCAGCTTCAATACGTCCCTGAAGTCAAACATGAGCACAGACCCGGCTTTACACCATTGCGATACCAAGCTCCAAACTGATTGAGCAAACGGACACGCCACAAAAAGATGTTCCACCGTCTCTTGCTGGTCACCACAAAACGGGCAGAATTCAGAGTCCACAGCCACACCTCGCCTTTTTAAAGCTTCTCTTGTAGGTAATCTCCCTTTATCCGCTCTCCAAACGAGTATCCCAACCTTTTTTGGCACCCATCTATTCCATTCAAACGGTCTCGAGCATGGAATGCACCTAGCAGCCACCGAAGCATCTTTGACGTCTTTCACCGAGAAGATTGACCCACCCTTCCCACCCCATACCCAAGCATCCGATCCATCACATAATACAGGGCAAGACACTTGCTGCAAAAAAGCAGTCATTTCAATAGCCTCCTGCCCAGCTAGGAGATCAAAGTTCGCACCCCAAGCCCAACCCAACCCATTCAGCAACACCCGATCGGCAACAGCAGCCGATTTGTTCCTTTCAAGCGCGAATAGAGCTGGGAACCGACTAGCCAACGGTCCACCCAGGTCCCAACTATCGAGCCAAAAAGAAACACCCAACCCACAACGAATTACCCCGTTGATGCACCCACGAATGTCCACCCCACCCATATTAAGAACCCCCACAGCAGCCGCAATGTTCTTCCACGGTCCCGGCAAAGATAGTCGAACCGGAATCGGATTCCAATTCCTAGACGATTGGTGAATGCCCCAAATAACTTTCCTTCACAAACCCCCGGTATCAGTCTTAAAACGCCACCACCACTTTGCCAGTAGTGCTAAATTCGCGTCCTTAAGCGACCCGAACCCAAGGCCGCCCCTATCCACCGAAGTGATCACCCCATCCCATGTGATCCAATTCATTTTCGCTTTTTCTTCAGACCCACCCCAAAAAAAAACTCTCCTCAATTTATCCAACTCATCGAGGACCTTACCCGGTGCATTATACAAGGAGAAGAAGTAAGTGGGTAAAGAATTCAAGACTGACTTTATAAGAACAGTGCGTCCACCTGCCGAAAGCTGTTTAGCCTTCCACACTGATAGCCGTTTCCGAAACATGTCCACCACCGGTTTCCAATGCTTGCACAAATTCATGTTCGCCCCTACAGGTAAACCAAGATAATTAAACGGTAAAACCCCCACTCCACAGTTAAGTAAGGCAGCCATACTTTGCACGTCACCATCCCCCACCCCAATCCCAAATACGCTACATTTCCGCAGATTCACTTTTAAAACGGACGCAAGGTAAAAACATCTCAACACACGCTTGAGATTTAAGGCATTTGTTTCGGACCATTCTCCCAAGAAAACCACATCATCGGCATAAAGAAAGTGAGACAAAATCAAGGAGCCATCACCACACGGTAAACCGCGAAATAAGCCACATGCTATAACTCGCCTCATGACACCCGATAGAGCCTCCATAACCAAAACAAACAAGAAAGGCGAGAGCGGATCACCCTGCCTTAGACCGCGGCTGCACATGAACTCGGACGTAGGAGAACCATTGACGAGAACTGAGGCACGAGCCGACCTTACCACAGCCATGACCCAAGAAACCCATCGAGGTGGGAACCCCAACTGTGTCAAGACCGACTGTAAAAACCCCCAGTTTACCGAATCATACGCCTTCGCTATATCAACCTTAAAAATTAACCCTTCCTTTTTTGTTCGTTTCAGCCACCCAATGAGTTCATTTAGCATGATCGGGCCATCCGCAATGTTTCTCCCTGCTAGAAACGCCGACTGTTCAGGAGACACCAGTTTATCAATCACCTTCTTCAATCTAGCAACTAGCACTTTTGAGATCACCTTATTCACACAACCTACCAAGCTAATCGGGCGATAATCATTAAATCCCATCGGGTCATCTCCTTTCGGAATTAAAGCAATAAACGATGAGGAGCAACCAGCCCCCAACCTTGGTTCGTCGTAAAATTCCTGAAAAAGCTTAACAAAATCCGCCTCTAACCCATTCCAACACCTCTTCAAGAACCGGAAATTGAAACCATCCGGTCCCGGGGCCCTATCACCATCACAACTCCAAACCGCGTCTTTAATCTCAGCAGTGGTAAATGGGACAACCAAAGAATCAGCCTCCCAGTCCGATAATTTCTCAACGTGCATACATACCAGGGAAGGTCTTCTAGACATCGGCTCGCGGAACCTGTCATCAAAAAACTCGAAAGCCTTATCCTTTAGAATGGTCGGACATGAAACCCAATTACCGTCCAACATAATTCCATGAATCCGATTATTTGTCGTATTTGCATTTATCACCCCATGAAAATAAGAAGAATTTTCATCGCCCTCCACTGCCCACCGCACTCTCGACTTTTGTTTGGCATCAAGAGCATTTTTCCTGTCAAAATCCCCCATATATGCCTTGCATTCCAATCTAAGTTCCTGTTCAGCCACGGTCAAGTCTCTCAATTCGGCCGCCAGTTCAAGTTTTTCAACCTCTTTCAAACAGTGTTGGTATTGGTGGCCCATATTGCGTCTAACCGACCCCACCCAATCTTTGACTCTATTCTTCAAGAACTTCAGCTTAGTGGAAATAGCCAACTCAGCCGGCCCCTGAAAAACAAAATCCGAACAAGACCCCAATACAAAGTCCAAAAAACCAGGGATCTCCAACCATGTGTTAAAAATCGGAAAGGAACATGCCCGAAATCAGAAGCAACAACAAATAACAAGATAGGGCAATGATCAGATGCAAGCCGAGAAAGAGTTGTAACTGACGCCTCCGGCCACATATTATTAAATCCATCACACACCAGAAAACGGTCCAGCTTGCTCAACTTAGTACCGTTATCCGACATATAGGTAAACAAGTGACCCCCCATATTATACTCCCTAAGATCAGCCCGCTCAATAAAATTGTTAAAACAATTTGCATTGGCAGCCACGAATTCAGAATTTAGCCTTTTCGAGGGATTCCTTACATCATTAAAATCACCCATAAACACCCACAGCCCCTGATCAGTAGCTTTAAGGAGAAGTAATTCCTCCCAGACCCGTCTTCTCACAACGGCGTCATTCGGCGCATATACATTAACGACATTTACCCGGACACCCGATGCCCTAATTTGACCAGAGATGCACAGAAAATACCTGTTCTTTACAGTGTTTGAAGCCTTGAAAATTGTCGGATCCCATGAGGAGGCCAAACCACCCGATCTACCTTCAGCCTCTACCATCTCCGAACAGAATCTTGTTCTACCCCAGTAAGAAGCAAGCCCGAAATTCGACCCTGCCCCCAGCTTGGTTTCCTGAATACCAATAAATTGTACACCATGACTCGTCTTTAGACCACGAATCCAGGATGCCTTACGGTCATCCCTAACCCCCCTTAGATTGGTACTTAGGAAATTCATTGTTGACCGTTATCAACACCCTCGTCTGCTACCATCTTCTCTAAATCCTCCATGAAGTCATCAACAATAATACCACAAACCTCACCCACAACAACCGTGTCCTGCACCTCTTGCTGAACTGCTTTGAACCCACCAACCTGTTGACTGTTCCCCAGCCCCGAACCATCCACTTCGTCCCCCCCAATTGAAGGACCCCTCGCATCGACCACCGGTGTTTCACCATCCAACCGAGCATACCCCTGAAGAGTAGCCTGAGCAGAAGACACCAGATTAGGATCTGGGATGGGAGTACCCATGTCTTGACCCTTATCCAGCTGTGAAGTCAAGCAAACCCCACTTCCATCAATTTCACCAATATTATCCCCTAAGGAGTTACTTACACCCAGGCCCAAATTACCTGGCCCAACATTTACAGAATCCTCTTTAGCACATGGGCTTCTCCCTTTCCTGGGCCTCTTCCTTGACTTACGTCCAAACCCAGCCTCGTCCGAACCACTTGACCCCACCAAAAAAGTGTCCCATGTTTTATTCAAGTCAACACTATGACTCAACCTTCCACTGGTCCCACCACAATCATAGCCTGCATTAAATTCCCTTCCAACCGAATTGGGCTGTTCATCTCCCCCATGCATGTGCACGTCCCCATGCAATAATTGCGACTTCTTGCCTTCTCCCGGAGTAGACAACGGCTCCGGTTGGTCGTCCCTTCCCGGCACCGCCTCCACCCTAATCTCACCATCTTCAAGGTCATCACCAAGGTCTGCAACAGACGCCACCTATTTCACAGGAGATTGATAGACCGCAGAGGATATCTCCTCGGCAATGGAGCTAACCAACTTATCTCCTTCACCATCCTCCACTGCCCACACCGGAGTAGTGTTCCCTCTCCATTCGACTGAAATCTCCTCTTGGATGGGAAAGGGCGAATCCACAAGTACCCACACTCTTCCGTCCACTGTGTTTGAACTTAACCACGAGAAGTTACTACCCCTGACAACTTTCCCGAAGCATTCCCCTACCCTGTCAAAAAAGTGTGTCTCCCTAAGTTGCAATGGCATTCCTTTCACCCTTAATCCCACGACCCTTTGAAATGGAATAACGTTCCCGACCCAAAGGTGAGCTGACGATAACAAATCCCCCCAAAGTTCATCACGTCTAGTAATAAAGTTAATCGCCGTGTGCTT
Source organism: Ambrosia x helenae (assembly GCA_030844895.1). Lineage (NCBI taxonomy): Eukaryota > Viridiplantae > Streptophyta > Magnoliopsida > Asterales > Asteraceae > Ambrosia > Ambrosia x helenae. Next base: position 81,591,303 of record CM061234.1, on the reverse strand, counting down.
GTCCCTAAACACCATTAGAACGGCCAGACCACCAACATAACTAACTGGAGTTTCCACGTAACCCCCTCTTTGTAACATGGGTTGGATGAGTTTGAAATGATCAAGATCCTTAACCATTCCAATAACCGACCTCATAACACAGTGATCGGGATACAACGCTTCACGATCGTTTAGAACCAAGGTTTTTGACCCAGAGCCAGATGGACCAGATTTCCCAGAAACAGCATCATTAAACGACTTCCCACTAGTAACGTTTGCCGGAGGTGGCCTGGGAACCTCCCTAGCCGGCGGCGGTCTATCCTCCCCTCTGAACGGTTGACGAAACTCCCTACCACCCTGTTTCATACCCTTCCTATCATCCTTGGCAAACTTGGCAACCGATACCCCCACTTGGGCCTCAAAGATTTTAACCGTATTCATTCTACGAAGAACCTCTGCGATGTTCCCCACCCCGATGTATCTAATAAAACCAAAACAGTTACCTCTCGAGTCCCTCTTCCGAGCCACATAAGCATCCTTGACTATGCCATGTGGTTGGAAAGCTTTCCACAGCAGGGAGTCAGACACCCCATCCGGTAGGTTGCTGATGAAGAAAGTTGTTACCGGCTGCCCATCGTGTAGTCCTCTGCGATTTCGTTGCCTGAAGTCGTCGTCTCTTCGGCTCCCTCCTCTCATTTTTTTTAATCCAACTAACTTATTTAATAAATTATGTGTTTTAAAAAAAAAAAAAAAAATTGATTGAAAAAGTGTGCATTGAAAAGCCAATAACATTTAATATAGGTAAAAGGTTTGACTAACTGTGTATGTTTAACAACACCCGATAATTTATAATGGGTGTTCTAAACATACAACACCAAATTGGTCAAACTCTTTTGCTTATATTAAATGCTATTAGCTTTGCCATGCCCACTTGTTCTATCAATTTATTAATTTTTTTAAATACATAATTTATTAAATAAGTTAGTTTTTAGTTGGATTAAAGTTATTTTTTTTTCAAAAGCACATAAGTTATTAAATAAGTTGGTTTTAGCTAGATTAATCTTTTTATAAATAGCAACTTGTAGAATGACTATGGCCACCATCACAAACTTTTATTATAATTTCTTGTAGATGTCGATTTCTAGCGAAAACAACTCAATCGTAGGAGGTGATTCTTTTATGAGGACGCCCGAATTTGTCACTAATCAGGTACCGACTTTTATTTTGTTGTTTCATGTTCATGTTCATGTAGGAGGTGTTTCAACTTTTATTTTACATTGACGAACTTTTATTTTGTTGTTCATAACTTATTAACTTCACCATGAATTGATATATTTGAGTCCCTGAATACACGATATAGTATACCTTATCAACTTCGCCAACATGAATGCATATAATCCCATATATAATTTAATAACTTGATAGATAAATATTACTTATAAACGTTAACACAAATAAAATTCATTTTTAGGCATTCGGGTCTCATAAAGAATTGGTGGATTGGGTACAAAAGTTGGCATACTCACTTGGTGGTGTTGTCGTCGTAAAAAAAAGATCAAATAAAATACCATGTGGTTTCGTGTACAAGGTTGTGTTCCAATGTGATCGTGGCGGTGAATATAAAGTTAAAGATTCAAGTAAAGTTACCGGCGCCAAAAAAAACTAATTGTCCCTTAGAATTAGAAGGAACATATTCAAATGTATATGATTGTTGGACCTTAAGGGTGATATGTGATGAACATAACCATCAACCTGTACTGTATATGGCGGGTCATCCATATGCAAAGCGACTTTCCGAAGATGAATTTAATTTGGTTACAGATTTGACAAGAATGAATGTGGTGCCACGTGATATTCTAGCAATACTTAAGGAGCATAATTTAAGTAATGTGTCTACACTCAGGACTATTTACAAAGCACACAACAAAATTCGCATGGTCGATCAAGTAGGCAAATCTCCAATGCCGGTTATCTTGTCCATTTTGCACTCTAAAGGTTATGTTTATGAAATTAATACAACCGGGTGTAACGAGTTAGAAAATTTATTCTTCGTTCATCCGACATCGTTTGACATTTGGCGTGCATTTCCACACGTGTTGCTTATAGATGTCACCACACGGTATGATTATTTTCCCGTTTTGGAGTGGTCCAGAAGAGATTCAAATCACAGAGCTCTTACAATTGCCCTAGTTAATGATGAGAACCATTATGCCATGGTGGAATTACAAGGAGGGTTCCCAATGCCTACTATCACATCTTATTGGAATTTTCGCAACATTAGCGAGTATGCAACTAGATGGGAAACCATGTATATGTCGCATCTAGAACTGTATACTCAACTTTGTCACCGAAAAAATAGTTTTGTTGATATAGTTTACTAAGTATTTTAATGTTTGCATGTTTACTTTATTTTTATTAGAGACTCATGTCGTTATTTATTTATAATGAACTTTTGCACTTTCGTATGGGTCTGTCTATTGGCACCCCCAGCTTCTACTTCAACTCCCACATGAAGCGCCTCGCTTTGGCCAAAGCGAGGCGCTTCATGTCACATCAAGACCAACCTCGTACTGATCAGTCTTGGGAGTTTGAAAAAAGGGGGCCAAGCGTCTCGCTTTGGCCAAAGCGAGGCACATGGAAACAAGGGGGGATGAACCTGGACATTCTGTTTTTTTTAGTTTGTTTTTAAGTGTTTTTTTTTAACTTTTTGTTGGGAGGGTTTTAGTTTGGGTTTATTTTGGATTTTTTTGGGGTTTGTTTCGTTTTGAAGTGGTTTTTTTTTAACTTTTTTTTTTTAACTTTTTTATTTATTTAGGTCTTTATCTATTGTAATTTTTTTAAATTTAAAAAATAACGTAATAACCCTAATCAAACTATAATTAATCAAGTAATCCCAACTTTAGCCTAATAATAAAGTGTTCGATTGTCACTGTGACAGGATAGATTTTTCATGGAGAAGACCTCATCGAAGAAAGATTGAACGAATTCGCGAATTTTGATACGAATATGGTGGTTGATGGTCAAGGTGGCGTCGTTTTGGTTCATAACATGCCAGTTTTATTTGGTTTGGGATTGAAAAGGTTGAGTGATTTTTTAACGTTTATAATCGGATATTTATTGTTTGGATCTCATTGGTTTTACAGGCTTGCAATTTATAATTTGTTGTTACTTTTATTTGGTCCTGATCCCCACCGGTTTTACCGCTTATTTCACTGTCGTGCCTTCGGGCGGGTGAGTGGTCGGGTTTTCCAGGGAATTGGTGGCAATTGGTGGCCCGGATACTCTCGAGTACCTGATTCACCAAAAGGGTGCCCAAGAGTGCTCGGAAATTGATTCTTTGGCCGTTCAAAAAAAAATTAAACATTCAAAACAGACAACACATAAACAAAAGATCAAGTGCATAATAGTAATCAGTTTATACATGCCAAAAAAAAAATACAACTGCAAAAAAGTCTAATGAAAGTAAGATAGAAAGATAATCACTGTGGCGGTGGTGGTGGGCCCCTTGGTGGATCGCGTAATTGTACCCCCAATGCCCCGCCAGCGCCTGTATCGCCTCGATCGTCCACTACTGAACCTCCTGTACCTGGCCGATGCGGCGATCAATGTCATCGGCCACGTAACGCGCAGCAGGAGTGAGGTCATCATATATATGACGGGGGTACTGCTGCTGTGGTCGCGGCGGAGGTGGGGGGCTGTCATCGTCGTCAGCGTCAACATCGTCGTTGTGACCCGCCTGGTCCGCCAGCAAAGGCTCTCCCGGACGCAACTCAAGGTAGGCCGGTATATCATCGGGCATAGGAAGGGGGGTCGGCTCAAAAGGCCTTTTGGTGCCGAGAGATCGAAACTGATGTTCTCCCTTCTCGACCTCCATCAGGATCCCCATGCTCCGGACATTAGCCTCACCGAGCTCCACCGATGGGATCTTGGGCGACAGATGGGGGTCAGTCACTGGCGAGAGGCGCAGACGACGCGCGATGACGGTGATGAACGCCCCGCCATGGAGATGCGCGTGAGCCTGGCGCTTGTGCGCACACTGAAAGTACTCCACCAGGGACGCGGCTAGGTTGCACGGCTGCCGCATAATCAGACAGTATAAAAAGAAAAGGTCACTTTGGTTGACCTTCTCCCGACTGCTCCCCCGTGCTGCGATAGAGGTGGCGATCGCATGCTGCAAATAATAGTACAGGGGGTCCCTAATCGACGTCGCCTTCGCCATATTTTTGCCAAAGTGCGAAGTGCCGATGTACCTCCAAAAACTGACCAGGGTCGGCCTATCCACAATCTTGAGAGCGTCCCGGTACAAAGCAGTATCAATCTCCGCCGCTGTGTACAACCCCGAAGCAACAGCAAATTCCTGCAAAAGATAATTGTAAATATTAACAATTTTGGGAACTAATAATAAAATAACAATAACTTGAAATAACATACCTCATGGGTCATCTCCTGCCACTGCCTCGCCAATCGAAATCGGATGGGGCGAAAAGTCTGACCTGGGTTCGGGTTCTCGGATGGATACAGTACCACGAACGACGACAGAAACTCGACCATCAGCTCCCGGTAAGAATCCTCCTTGGCTTTGTCAAAGAGACGACGCCATGGAGTGTCAAACCCCACTAGGTCGTTCGCCCTCCCGGTTTCGCCGACCTTCTCCAGAAGAACCCAGCTGATGTACATCTGAGGGTCGACAACCATTCGACGCAGCTTCTTGCAATTGCGCCACCCATCCTTATGATGGTCCTCGAACTCTAGGTACGGGTCGCCCATTAAAGGGTCCGGTGGTGGAGCCTGTCGACCCCTCTGTGGAGGCGCAGACGACCTAGCGTCATCTCCACCACCATAAGCCCCCTCAAAAAACTTTGTATCCATATCTATGTACACAATAATTTTTGATTAATAATAATAATAACAGTAAACATAATAATAATGACGAGTAATAATAATAATAATAATAATAATGATAATAATAATAATAATAATAATCGTAATAACAATAATAATAATGATGATAATAATAATAATAATAATAATAATAATAATAATAATAATAATCATCGTAATAATAATAATAATCGTACAAATAATAATAATAATAATACTCGTAATAATAATAATAATCATAATAATAATAATCGTAATAATAATAATAATAATAATAATAATAATAATAATAATAATAATAATAATAATCGTAATAATAATAACAATAACAATAATAATAATAATAATGATAATAATAATAATAATAATAATCGGAATAATAATAATAATAATCGGAATAACAATAATAATAATAATAATAATAATAATAATAATAATAACCCTAATAATAATAATAATAATAATAAAACCAAGCGGCTCGCTTAGGCCAAAGCGAGCCGCTTTGGTCGCCTTCCCCATCGAACCACCCCAATCGAGCCCCAATCAATAAAAAAACTAAACAATAACTTACCGGTGTGTGTGTGGGAGGATCCTTGACCGAAAATACGAGCCCGAGCCTTCGTTCGCCTTGGGGTCCGATGTGTGTGTGTGTGTTGCAGCGTGTGTGTGGAGAAGAAGAGCCAAGCGAGGCGGCTCTGGCCTCGCTTTGGATTTTAAAGCCAAAACGAAGCACCTCGCTTAGGCCAAAGCGAGGCGCTTCGAATCCCAAAAGTCATCTTCAGGCGCCTCGCTTTGGCCAAAGCGAGGCGCTTCAGGGTTTTTTTTAAAATTGTTTTAATTCAATTTAAATTGTTTTGGTTGATTAAATTTTTTTTAATTCATTTCTAATCCTTTAATGTTGTATTAAATCCAAAAAAAATTCGTTTGTTGCGTTTCGGTTCGTTTCTTGCACATTTGTGGTTTTCGATAGAAACATCTGAGTTTGAAGAACATTCATAAATCATTGTACGTCATACAAGGACTTTACTATCGATACCATTTTTTTTATATACAGATTTTGCGTTTGTAATCGATATCCTGGAGTTTTAGACTTTGTTTTACGCGTTTTATTACGTGTAATTGCTCGTTTGTGGTTTTCAGTAAAAACATCCGAGTTTGAAGAACATTCATAAATCGTTGTACGTCATATACAGACTATACAATGGATACCGGTAACGAACCGTACCGGTTTCGAACTGACCGGCCCGTTAGCCATCCGTACGGGTTTTGAACTGACCGGCCCGTTATCCACCCGTACGGGTTTCAAACTGACCGGCCCGTTATCCACCCTTACGGGTTTCGAACTGACCGGCCACTTAGCAATCCGTACCTGTTTCGAACTGACCGCCCGGTGACAAACCGTACCGGTTTCAAACTGACCGCCCGTAACGAACCGTACCGGTTTCGAACTCACCGACCGGTAACGAACCGTACCGGTTTCGAACTGACCGTCAGTTATCCACCCGTACGGGTTTCAAACTGACCGGCCCGTTATCTACCCTTACGGGTTTCGAAATGACCGGCCCCTAAGCCATCCGTATAGGTTTCGAACTGACCGCCCGGTGACAAAGCTTACCGGTTTCAAACTGACCGCCCGGTAACGAACCGTATCGGTTTCGAACTGACCGCCCGGTAACGAACCGTACCGGTTTCGAACTGACCGCCCGGTAACGAACCGTACCGGTTTCGAACTGACCGCCAGTTATCCACCCGTATCAGTTTCGAACTTACCGGGCCGTTATTCACCCGTATGGGTTTCAAACTGACCGGCCCGTTATCCACCCTTACGGGTTTCGAACGGACCAGCCCCTTAGCCATCCGTGCCAGTTTCGAACTGACCGCCCGGTGGCAAACCTTACCGGTTTCGAACTGACCGCCCGGTAATGAACCGTACCGGTTTCGAACTGACCGACCGGTAACGAACCGTACCGGTTTCGAACTGACCGCCAGTTATCCACCCGTACCGGTTTCGAACTGACCGGGCCGTTATCCACCCGTACGGGTTTCAAACTGACCGGCCCGTTATCCACCCTTACGGGTTTCAAACTGACCGCCCCTGAGCAATTTTACCGGTTTCGAACTGACCGCCCGGTAACGAACCGTACCGGTTTTGAACTGATCGGCCGGTAACGAACCGTACCGGTTTCGAACTGACCGCCAGTTATCCACCGTACCGGTTTCGAACTAACCGGGCCGTTATCCACCCGTACGGGTTTCAAACTGACCGGCCCGTTATCCACCCTTACGGGTTTCGAACTGACCGTCCCTTAGCAATCCGTACCAGTTTCGAACTGACCGCCCGGTAACGAACCGTACCGGTTTCGAACTGACCGACCCGTTATCCATGCGTACCGGTTTCGAAGTGACCGCCCGGTAACGAACCGTACTGTTTTCGAACTGACCGCCCGGTAACAAACCGTGCCGGTTTCGAACTGGACTGGCCCGCTAATAATGTCTACTAATATCATCTTTGTTAGTTTATTAGTTTGTATACTATGTTTTGTATAGTATTAGGGATTTGTTGATTTTTAATGATTTTTTGATTTTTAATTATTTTTTTTGTTGTAAAAAATAAATGAAAGTCCTTTTAAAACCGGGACACATACTTACTTTGTTTACTCAGATGAATACATTTGTCAAGAACGATTTTTTTTAATTCTCAATAACATAAACACAATCAGTACAATTATAATATTTTTACAAATTTCACATATCTAACCTATATCTTGTAAATCCGGATTTTCGTTCGGCTTCGGGAAAACTAGTTCTTTGTACTCATTGATTTGATCAATGTATTCAGTTTCCCATTTCGCGCCATCTTCATTTCTGTTAGCGATCCAAACTGGATTCGGTGGAGGCATTGTATACGATCCCTCAAGCGTTAAGTTGATGCAATGGTCATCAATAAAGCAAACTGCTACCTTTAAAATAGGTTTTTCAGAACAATCTGGGCCTATAAATAGAGGGAAAATTGTATCACTGCCACGAATGTCGAGTGTATGAACAACAACACCCCACCTCTGTGCAGCAAGAAATGCCGACTCTGGAACCACCATCCAATTCTCACGTGGTGCGTTTCCCACCCCTACAAATTTTATACTCTCTACGAGACGATTATAATGCCCTTCGTCATGTGGATCAAAGATGTCCTTCCACAAGGTAGGGTAATTGCGCAACTCTCTTAGCATTTGGGTCCGGACATTCATAAACTCGTGTTGATCCAACCCTAACCCCACAGCTACCGCTCGAAACCCGTAATGACAATCTGGTTTCACATCCTTTATTTTGGATATATATGGGTGAAACACAGATGGAATTTTATCCCCATATTTCCTTACTAAGTTCTCTACCTTTATTGTCCGCAGAAGCAACGGAAATCGAATTTGTCCCAAATGTTGTTCGGCTAGGACGTTGACGGTGTGTAAGAGCTGTGACGGTGAGGCTGGTAAGGAATGCCAGGCTGGGACTAGGAAGGTCGTACGAGCTCCTCTTGTGATGGTATGAAAGAGCTGTGCCGAGGAAAGTCAGGCTCCTGGTCATGCCCACATTCTTCATCCGGCATATGCAAGCTCTTTCTCGCAGATCGTTCTCGCTTCTGTTCTTGCTGTTTCTTGGTTGGATGACCACGGGTTTTCTTTTGCACAACAGGCGGTTTGTTGTGGGAGTAGTTGCCTGTGACGACTTGCGCAAATCTGTCTAGGTAGGTTAATTGGGCAAAAATTGGTTTTGTGTCAATCGTTCCCCTTAATGTTGCCCACACCTCATCTACATTTATATCTTCGCAACCAATCTTCGCAGGTTTGAAGTCAAGCTTCCTCCAGAACATGTGTATCGAGAACAAATGGATTTCATGACCTGAAAACGATAACATGTGTTAGAAAGTTAAACCATGTAATAAATTATGTAGTAAAATCATATCGTCACTAGTATTAATTACCATCAGCTTGTAACTTCTCGAGACGACAGGCACATGGCAAAGCACAACTTTTAAAAAGCTGGCATCCACAAGTGTTATGGTATGTGCGCATGGACGTTTGCAAACGTCCGAACTCGCTGTATATGAGGTCAAGAGCATGTTTGCTAACCTTCCGAAGTAACTTATCAAGCAATGGCTGCTTCTTGTGGTGGTTCATCGCCTTTCTTTGGCTCTCTTCAAAACCTTTTTTAATGTCTCTATAGTGCTTATCAACCATATTATCGACGGACTTCAATCTGTTGGTTGTGGTCTGGCGGAAGTTCAGCGTTTCGTTAGTCCATGCAGATACAAACTTATGACGGTATGGGTCCAACCAGTTATTCTTCGTGTAGTCAAAAACCTCTGAAAAATATAAGCATAACTTGTCAGACGTGTTTATGTAAACAAGTACGTATGTAATTATGTAAAAGTACTCACGTTGACGATCCATATTTTCCAGATATGACTGAAATTTTGACAAATTATATTCGTATAGATCTTCAGTCGAAGAGTCACACAACCACCAAAACGTTCGCACAAATTCCTTCCACTCCTTATCCGTGAACTTATTCTTGCTGTTCTTGTTGATATTATGCGAAATATGAAACCGGCAGAGATACTTGTATGCCTTTGGGAAAATCTGATCACACGCGTTCATTAGCGCAAGGTCCCTGTCGGTCACAATCACTCGCGGCTCCATGCAGCCTACTAGCATGTTCTTTAGCATCTCCAACAGCCAAACGAAGTTACCAATCTTTTTATAAGAAAGAAATGCATGGGTAATCGAAAACGACCGGTTTGTCGACGCCATACCCACAACCTGAACAAACGCCATATTGTACACGTTTGTTTGGTAGGTGGCGTCAATCATCAGCACATGCGGGAATGCGCACCACATAGTAAATGAATGTCTGTGAACGAAGAAAATATCTGTGAGGACCTTCGTGGTCTCATTTGCGCGCGTGTAGTAGGTGAATCCTCTATCCGATAGAAAGGATTTGAGGTGCGACATTGCACATTTGAGACCAATTCCCTTTTCAGCATTGATAATCTGAGCCGCATTGTGTACATCTTTCAAGGTAGTCTTTTTCTCCGGGTTCTTTGAAACGAGCATTCTCCAGATGTTACGCTTGGGAATGTCATTCTCTGCCATCTGCCGGACCAGTTGTCTCTCATCTACAGAAAGTCTTCTAGCATATGTGTGACCCTCTAAGTGTTCAAGGGGAGTGTGGTTGTGCTCCGGGTTTTTCACCATTAACCTCCAGACCTGTGTCCGAGCTTGAAGAACCCCTCTCAACTCAAACGGGCATCCAATTTTTTTGCTACCCGTATTCCTCAAAAGAGCCACACTCTTATGCTCCCCCCCCCCCCAAGACTGCATTGAAGCACAACCTGCACGAAAATAAGTTTATTAGAAAATAAGTTTTTTATAACTTTTTTAAATAATAAATTATAAAAAAGGTTTATTTAGTAAAAATTAACAATACTCTTAACAAATGAGAAACGTAATCCTAAAGGTGTGTGACCCGAAGACCACTGGTGCACCCGTAGGGAATTAACCTTCACTAAGGATAAAACACGTGTTCTTAGTAGTTAATTTATACGTTAAGTTTTTCGTGGCTTTTTAAAATTTTTTTTATAAAGTACGTATTTGTTAATATATTAAAAATAATATTGACTAAAATATATACCTTCATGATACCGATACCAAAAACCATTTATATATTATTATTATTATTATTACGATTATTATTATTATTATTATTATTATTATTATTATTATTATTATTATTATTATTATTGCGGTTATTATTATTATTATTGTTATAATAATAACAATAAATTTATAAAGTACGTATATAAATGATAAATGGTTACGTAATCGTTATAAAAAGATCAAAGAAAAGAGGTTATAATAAAAATTTATAAAGTAGAAACGTAATCATTAGCAAAGGAGAAACGTAATCCTAAAGGTGTGTGACCTGAAGACCACTGGTGCACCCGTAGGGAATTAACATTCACCAAGGATAAAACACGTGTTCTTAGTAGTTAATTTATACGTTAAGTTTTTCGTGGCTTTTTAAATAAAAATTTATAAAGTTTAACTAAAATATATACCTTCACGCAACGATCTCCTCTTTTCTTTGATCTTTTTATAACGATTACGTAACCATTTATCATTCCCGTATCTTGTACCTAGTCCACCAACTCATCACGTGTGGAAAACGTCCGATCAGTCTCAAACCAAAATTTGTTCGGGTTAGATCCTTCCTCCTGATCTTCTACGTGCTTCTCCTCACCAGCGTTGTCTTCATGGTGCGTATAGGCTTTTCCTTCTAATGTGTCATCGCCACCGTAACTGCAGTAACTATAATGACCATAGTCGGGATGACGGGGACCGTCATCAAAATCATACGGGTCCTTCCAGGGTGTATTTAAGTCCAGTTGCACCGTATTGTCACGGTAACGAATGCCATACTGACCCGCCTCGACATTACTAGACTGACCCTCATCGACGTTATATGATGTTGACTCGTAAGAATCACCGAAAATGAGGTCCCTTTCGTATTTATTTATACTTTTTTTTATGAAAGGTTAATTTTTTTTAATTAATATTTGTATTATTACTCTATATATTAAACCAATGTGGTAGTTTCCCCTCTTTGGAATTTTTCACAAAACTATCATTTTTTATAGTTTTGACACAAACTTTCTTTCTTCCTCTCTCTTTCTTATGATCTCCCTACTTTTTCCTCATCATTTCCTCTGATCCTTGTATCCCCTGCTTCACCGCTATACCTACAACCGTAGGCAACTTCCCGTCCCACATCTCCGCCGCTATGAACGATTTATATGTTCTCCGTTGGTTTCGATTTGTTCACTCTCTCTCTTTCTCTCTTCCTCATCACACACAAAAATCTCACCGGCGGCGAAACCAGTGACAGGGACAGTCGCAAGACCTTCATCGCCGAAGCTACAGTCGATCTCATAGTTTCTACGATCTTCGTTCTCTTGCCCTCTTTTTTGCTCTTCAAACCCTTGAGGGTCTTCAGACGATTGACGGTGGCCGTGTGCGGTTGTTGATGGTGGCGCCGACAACTACGGTGACCGGATTTCATAGGTAGGTTTGATGAGTTCTTGATCCATTTACGTGGTTGACTTTTAGCTGGTCAAAATAGTCATTGGACATAATTACGAACCAAAATGGTAATTACAAATTAAAAAGTAATTACAAGTTTTAGTTTAACGGTGATATTCTTTTACATACTTATTTTATATTAGAAGTTCTAAAAAGGATTATTACATGCTATTATCAAGATTCTGAGTGTATCTGAATTAGTGAATTGATTCTGAGTGTATCTGAATGAGTGAATGGTGATATTCTTTTACATACTTATCAATGATCGAAGTATGTTGGCTCAAAAGTCAATCGCTTGTGGCGTGTGGTGTTTGACGTTGTTTAGCATCGACAGTGGTCGTGGTGTGGCGGTAGTTGTGAAGGTGATGTGATTGAGATCTGATAAAAAGTGGTTTCGTAAATAAATAGGAAACAAAGTTGTCGACGCTTCAATTGTGCCACCTACGATTCGAAAGTCGTGCGGAGCGCGGGTGATTACCACTAGTTATATATATTAATTTAGAACATCCTGAACAATAGGCACTTTATTGGGTTCTAATTTTGACCACCCAGGTTTGGTTGGTTTTACTTTGCCCACTGAAAACATGAATACAAACGTTTTATCACACCCCTGCCCTCCACCGACAACAATTAGTTCACCCTTTTCTGGTAACCTCGCCGTCAAAACCAACAATCAATCTTAACCACAACCGACAACCTGAACTCCACTGAACCTACACTCGACCGACCCTGTACCTGCCACGAATACACACGCGATTTAGCTGTACGGTTGACGCCTATTCTGACACCCACTCTCACAGCGGTGTCTTTGTTCTGCTAACACCACCGGTTTATTACACCACTTCTTACGCATCGATTGCTTACGATGTTAAGTACCGGTCGTTTCTTTACTCACTTGGGGTTGTTTACAGTTCATAGGTAACGATTAATTTTTTTCAATTGAAATGGAGTGGTAAGACTACGTTTCCGAAACTGTTGGTATTCTTGAAATTGGTGTTAGCTATAGATTTTTTGGTTGTTAAAATATATGGTATATATCTATATTGGTACTGATAGGAATTTCCTTATTAAGAGTGCCCAGAGTTGGGGCGGGAATGGGGCAGGAAGGGGGGGGGGGGGGGGAACACCGCCGCCATTGTGGCGTGGAAAGGGCAGGAATGGGGCGGGCGTGGAGGGTGTCACCGGCGTGGGGTGGGGGTGAGGTGTCCACTCTTGATTGGATAGGGTTATAATTATTAGTTTATATAAAAAAAATAAATCATATACTTATTTTTTTTGGCCGGTTAGTTTAAAAAAAAACAAATTAAATAAAAAAAATTTAAAAAAAACATTACATAATTAAATTAGTTAAATAACCATTACATAATTACTTAAACAACCATTACATAATCCTAATTCCTAAATTACTTATTTAAACACTGGATAATTCCTAAATTACTTATTTAATCTTAATTTTCTCCACTATGGAGAGTAGTTGTCCTGGTCTTCGATTGTGTAGTACGTGGGAGACACATTACGAGAACTATCGCGACCATTGGATCTCGCATCCTCGAGGATATAGCAGTACTCACGAGGAGGGGAAGGTTGGCTCCAGCGTAGTTCCTCCTCCTCAGCTTCCCTGAGGGCTTCCAAGTCCTCCTCAGTTGGCTCCCCTCGTTGACGGGGGGTGGGGGTAGTCTGGTGGTGGGGGGGTGGGGGCCGACAACATCAGTCGGTCCACTTCTCTAAGGGCCATGGTAGTCTCCGGGGCCGGCCCCGGCTTCGGCGAGAGTACTGCCGGAGATTAGACGCCCGTCAGCTCCTGGTGCAAAACCGTCACCCATATTATTCATTGCTTTGAGGAGGAGGAATAGGTGTGACTGAGAATTGGGTTAGGTGTTGTATTTATAGGGTTAGAAATATGACCGTTTGGGGGAAAAACTTTGAAATTCAAAGTTTGAAATTTAAACTTTCAAATTTAAACGTTTGGGGGGGGGGGGGGATTGAAATTCAAACTGTTTGGAACAGTAACCGTTTGAATTTCAAATTTTGAATATAATTTTTTTATATTATTTTTTTAATATTAATTATTTTTTTATTAATTTAATATATTTTCGGTTTAAATTATTATTATAATAATATATTATTATTATTATTATGTTTATTAATATATGAAAGTTTTTTATAAAAAAAAAAAGAAAAAAAGAAATCCCATATGTCACTTCCCCCTCTCTTCCCCCCTTCCAGTCCCCACAATCCCCCCCCCCACAAGGGTCCTACAAGTGCCACATGGCGCTTCATTCCCCTCCCCCCCCCACACCACTCCGAGTAGTCTAATAATGTTAGTTTGTTCTGCTAAAACATTACTCATAAAGTGAAGATCTTGGTATTACCGTCTTTTGTTGATTGACTTTGCTGAATTAAAAAATGAATTCAAGGATTGTTGGTGGGTTTGTATCTTACTTCTGTTCTATGTCACCGTCATAACGCGTGACAAGTTAAAATACACTCTTTTTATTTAATAGTACAAACTCGGCTTAGCCTACGTTTTGACCCCGTCACGTGTCGTCGCAATGCAGGATGGGTAAAAAACCGCCAATAAAAATACAATTGTTAATACTATATTATTAAAAGGTGACTACTTTTTGAATCATGCATAGTAAGACATTTCTTTGTCACTAAACAAATGTAAACACATGCTTTTGTTATTTAATGAGATAACTATTATTAAACATTTGCTTTGCGCCTAAAACAACCGAATAGCCGTGTCAGTTTGTGTTACGTTGCCGCGTCCACATGTTATTCGTATATCCCCGTGCGTAGCACAGGATAATCTACTAGTTAATATTGTTAATAATAGTACAACAAAATATAAAATTGTAAATAAAAAAAGTGATATTAGTATAGTAATATAAATATTAAATAATAGTATATTAGTATAATAACGTAAATAATAGTTTAATCATTGTTTAAATAGTCGGTCAATTAACTCATTAAATGCTTACCTTTATCATTATAGTTTGACTAAATTGGTATATTAATCCTCTTACTTGGTATAGTTAAAATAAGCCATTTATAACTATGTGTTGTTATTTGTTAATATGTTTTTTTTTTGAGAAAGTTTAGAGTATAAAGTAGTTTAACGTACAAAGTGTAAGAAGTATTTTGAGCATTTGATCAAAATAAATCAATGAATGAGATTAAAAGGGGAAAAATATACGTTGAGTTTCTAAAAAAGGGGGAGAAGGGCAAAATAAGTATAACCTACAATGGTTGAGTTCCACCCCCATTTTTTTAACGTCCATAACTTTTTCATACGACATTATTTTTTTTTTAAATAACACACCATAAAAATAAGCATTTTATCCTCTTTCATTTGCATACCATATTGCTATACTTTAAAAAAAATTTGTCGGGTTGATAGTACTTGCGTCTAAATGTAAACATTTGATATTATTACTTGCGTTTAAACATTCTGAATGTAATAATAGCTTTTTTGTTTTTTTTTTAGTTTGTTTCTAATATCATGGGAAAGTTAGACGATGCTGAACTCCGGCGAGCCTGTGAAACTGCAATGGAGGGAAGTAGACAGAAGGCTGTGTTATTGGATTCGGGTGGCGAAAAGTCGAGGAATTTGGGGGAAACCAGCCAAAATTGGCAAGGGTCAGATGACTAAGCCCAGAGTTCTTGCAATCACTAGTCAGTTTTCTTTTCTTCATTGCTTGTTGTTGTTGTTGTTGCTGCTGCTGCTGTTGTGCTTTTTTTATGCTTTATGCTTTTGGATCACAAAAAGTGCGTCATACTTTTTGATGGCTATGTCTACTGTGTGTATTCATGTCTTTGGAAATGTGCCTTCATCTCCACTTGGTGTTATGCGGGTCTTTCCTTCAGTCCAAGAATCTCATATTCTCAAAACTTGATATTACATACTTGCGTTTAAACAATAATAACTTGCGTCTAAATGTAAAAACTTGATATTAGTTACTTGCGGTTTAGCATGTATAACTTGCGTTTTATCATTTATAACTTGCGTTTGATCAGGTTGTTTTACCAGGTCGTCTTATTAGGTATAACTTGCGTTTCTAAAACGTAAGTATACCTTCAATAAAACGCAAGTACTATCAACCTAACAATTTTTTTTTTTAAATATAGCAATATGGTATGGAAATGAAAGAGGATGAAAAGCTTGTTTTTATGGTGTAATTTAAAAAAAAATAATGTCGTATGAAAAAGTTATGGTCGTTTTTAAAAATGGGGTGGAACTTTAATGACGCTAAGAAATTACAATCGTGCCCCTGATTATCAAATTTAATCCTACGCTCCATATTGTTTCTTACACTTTGTACAATAACTCACTTTTTACGTTAGCTTCTCCCGTTTTTTTTTTTTTTTGGTTCTCAACTGAACATTAATGCATTTTAACTAACTTGATTAATCTATAGTTCTATACACTTAAACATGTAAACTTTACATGAATTGATAAACCAAAACGAGTTGCAAACAAGTTGAAACTGCTTTGAGAAAATCCTGTTCGGACCACCCAACCTGGACTGAACCCGGTTTAAACCTAGTTTCAACCCGATCATGTTTGAGACAAAAGCTTGATTTGTGCATCTCTATTGTTGGGTCGTAGTAATCAAATTATAAACGAGCTAAATAATTCGTAAATAAGTGGAGCCCGTAACTTATGTTTTATTTTTTATTTTTAGTTCTAAACGGGTTGATGAATCGAGTTGGTTACTTGTAGTACAATCTGAACATGGGCCACTTATTAAACAAGTTAGAAATTTCAAGTTGACATGCTTACCAAACAAATCAGTTAACCTAAAATCTGATTATTCATGTTTCAGGGTAGTGTTAGGGTAGTATTTAAAATGAATCTAATGTAGTAGCCCTAGGTTGGAAGTTGTTATGGTCCCTATGGTGAACACTCCTTCTACACCTAGTATAATAATAAGACCAAGCTATGCATATTGAATTAAAAAAAAAAAAAAAAAAACCCCAGGAAATTGTCATGCTAGGGCTAGCAAATCGTGTCATACACGACACAATAAGACACGAAGACACGAGGGGCTAGACATGAACACGACAGGATAACTTATCGTGACATTTTTTCAAACACGATAAGTTATGGTTCATTTTATAATGGCCGGTTTTGGAATTTGAAAGGGTTGAAAAGTAAAAATTAAATGGAAATGGGCTGGAAACGTTTAGGAAACGTCCCCTCGAATATGGAAATGCTTAGAAAACGTCCACATGGCGTTTCCGTGCCCAATGATGTCACACCCCGCCAAGGCGGAAACGCGAGGTGCGACTTCAAAAGATTTCCAAGCACAAAGGTCACACGAGCATCAATTAAAATAAAGCGGGAACTTTCATTAAACAACTAAATTTGTTCAACATAGAGATAATTGTTTAAAACCAAAACCATTATATGTAAATGTCTAGTATTAAAACAACACAACGGTCTAAAAGAAGGTATCCCACAAATGCTAGCACGCGACCCCCGCAAGTTCCACTATCCATGCTAATTTCCTGAAAAAACATGCATTAAAGGAAATATAGGGAAACATAAAGTTGGTGAGTTCACGGGTTTTCTATATGGTGGACATGTAATCCAAAACCGACTAAATCATTGCCTAGCTATGGCAATAATCAATATGTGATCTGACATGAGCCCATAACCAAACCTTGACATGTTGTGCCTCGCCCATTGTACACTAAAGACCATGAAATAATGTGAAAAACAATCACTCTTTTGATATCTGTCATCCGGTCAGAGCGATTGACCAAGAGTGGGGGTGTCAACCCAATAGATCTATCCCGATGTTTCATGGCTAAGTCCATAGCTAATGGTTATGGTATGATGTATGACACGAGGGCTTAATGGATCCTGAACCGTAATGTATCATGTTCACATAATAGTCATGAATTGTAACTGAAAAATGTACGCATGTTTTTCCCCCAGAAAAATGTAAAAACTGTAAAAAGGGGTCGTGAAATAGTCACTTGGTATCTGGATGCTAGGCTGAACTGAATCTGGCACGGTGTGTCTGATCTGGGATGCCCTAAGTTCATTTAAAGGCAACCTTAAGTCTATGTTGTGTTCTAACTACCATGCAACTGTTCACCCAACTAGGACACCTATGGACTAGAGGCTTCTGTACCAGTATCCATGTGTGTCACACATTATTACCGAGTGTCACTTATGTCTAAGTTATGTAAGTCTAGGGTGGCATATGGACACATCTTTTGACAATTTTGTATAAAGATGGCATTTTTAAGTATTTTGTCCTTGATTATACCCACATGTTAGTGTATATCATTGGTTTCCATGAAAACTCTTGTGTGTAAGCTTGTTAACACATGTTTTTAGTGTCCTTAACACATGTTTATAAAGTAAGCTTTAGTGTAAATTATAAAACTAAACGATTTTGGCTTAGGCTTGGGCCATCCTCGACCCCATACTCTCACGCATACACTCATGTGTATGTGTGGGGGTACGTAAATGTCCATATATAGGTTCTAACATGTATGAAACTGTATATATGTGAGTGAGTATGCATAAGCTTTAAACATTGAACTTTTAACATAAAACTTAAGTGTTTTAGTTAGTATAACTTGAATAACTCATTGTTATAGTGTGTGTGAAGGTGTGTGCCTCGGGTGAGCTTGTCATGGTCGAGCATTTATACAAATGAATGAATAATGGTTCGGATGTTTATACCTCGTGTGTTATAGCCGAAAATATAAGAGAAAACAAGCTAACTCCTCGCAATGCAACTCCTAGATACTTGGAGCTCCTAAACAATGATGGTGGTCGATCGAACAAGCCTCTTGGGTTTCAAGAGAAAAGGAGTGGTTTCAAGTGTTAAAGTGTTTGAGGAGTGTTATAGTGTGCATCTCTTGCTTCCTTTGGCCACTATTTATAGGCGAGAGGGAGAGAGGAGAGTCTTGGATGATTGGTTAATAAACAATGTAAGTCAACCCTCAACTTTTGTGTGGTGAAAAGGCTACACTTCCACTTAGGTGAAATTGGTTGACTTGGGCACTTTGTTTGGTTGTGTAGAGTGGAAGGGGCGACCGAAACATGCACGGGGAAGGGACACTCCTATTTTGGTAAGTTGACAAAGTGTAGAAGTCTCATGGGGTTTATGTTGCTTCCATGTTTGTGTACATTGTCTAGGGACTTGAAATAGGAGGTTGTCCATGGATGTATGCATGCGTGTATATGTATGTGTATAGTGTAGATGTGTAGGCTAGTTAGGTTCCTTGCTTCACTTAGCTTGTCTTGGGAACACATGGGCCGAAATTGTGTAGGTGTAAGTGAACAATTTAGGAAGTTAGAGCTATCTTGGTTCATGTAGTAAGATAACAAGGTCTCTTGTTAGTGAAACACCTAGGTTTTTGGAATTGTTGGATGGTGGTATAGTGGTCGATGGTCATGGGGAAAGAAAATATGATTCTTGTGGTAAGTCAACATGACTTGGAGGTTGTAGAATGTTTGTTGATGCCATTCTTGTGTAAAAACTCTTGTTAGGATAAGAATGGTGACTAGTAAGTGAGTGTGCATGTATATATGTATGTATTCGTGTGTATATATATGTGGCCATGTGTGTATATACATGTATGTGTGAGGTATTTTTTTATTTCCAATCATACGTTGGTAACCTCATGTGAATAAATATTGTTTGTCTTTGTTCTTGTCGGGTCAACAAATGTGAAATCGTATGTTCAATTGCATGGTTTTGCATAGGTTTCCTGTAATCTAGCATGACTTATTGGACTAACTAAGGCCTTGGACTAACTAGTGCGTCTACTATTAGACTGTATGCTTTGGGATTAACCTGTTGGAACCCTGTATAGTCCAACTATGATGACATCTAATGCTATGCACACTGTATACATGTAACTAAGTGTACGGATATGACCTGTGATTTCGACGGGTGTCACAAATGAGTACTTGAGACGGGTATGGCCAGCTAAGTGGTGTCCCCGTGCTACATAGCTTGTATCTCTTCTCCTATGACTACTGCATCTACTGGATGATGAGTTTATTGTATCTTTCCCTTTTTTTACTACTACAGAGCATGTTTAGTTGATGAAATAAATAATATTAAATCTATTACATTTGTTTTATCAAAACGAGAAATGTTATATATTTAGTATAGATAAATTAAACTACAATTATAGAAATTAAACTGATGTGTGACATATCCTCCAATGTCTTCTTTGTTTCATTTATGCAGATTTCTAGTTTATGTAAGAGAAAATTGAATAATTTAGTATGTTGTAAAACATGAAGAAAACAAGTAAAAATTGATCACATTGTTTGGTGATGTCTTACATTTTATTTTTAGTTCTTATTAGCTTTTTTATTCATTTTGTGATATAGTATTCAAATTCTAAAAACGTAAGGCAAAAAATCTATAAAGTATCATTACGTTTTTTATACACATACAATTCATTCACCAACTAACACTTCTCGATGGACATGTGAGGTATACACTTCGTCTTGTATGAAATCTTTGATAGGGTGTACTAATACTTTTGTATTTTTCATGTGGTGTCCCTCTTGATAACATTGTCCATGTGAAAATACAGATGGTGTTAGACATACACTAACGTGTCAAATTGTCCGGCCTTAAGCTTTATTGATTGTCATCGAAAAGATAAGTCGGATTGGAAACTTTTTTCAGCTTGAATAGGAACATATATTTAGAATGACATAGAAGGGTTCTTGGCAAAATACTATTTTTCCAGACCGACAACTATTTTTGTATCAATAACATTGTACTGAAAACATTTACATATCAATCTTATGCCATTACATAGCCAATGTGAAAGATTGATATTCTGTAATGAGATATCTAATGTTTAATAGAAGTTTATGAGGCGGAGAACTATTAACAATTATTGAGTTAAAAACTCAATCGGATAAAAGTTATGGTGATCGTCTTCGGCTTCGTCAAAATTGTAGTAAACATTTTCCTCCATTTAAATATGTCAATCATATGACCATTAACCTTGTCAACACTATATATAATCCGAATATATATATATATATATATATATATATATATATATTTGAGTTGATAATAAGATTGCATTGATCAAGTATTTTATACAGTTTTAATAGTACATGGAATTGTCATGTCATCAGGTATAGTGATAAATTTTACTTCGATAGATTTTTCAGTTCTATCACTGGCTCTTAAAAGAAAATAAGAAAACCACAGATCATTCAACATGCTCATATTTATGGTGAATCACATCTTTTTAGTTAAAGATTAAAAGGAGACGTTCATAGGTTGGAGCCTACAATCTGTGCTCGAGTACTATAAACCACCTGTTAGAAATAACCTCCCATAACCATTGTCTTTTCTCTTAAATGGGAGACTAATACCTATATTGGCTATTGGCTTGCAATGTTCGATTTATTGCCTCTCTTACCTGTCGTTTTACAACCAATGCTTCATCCCATTTGATTATTTTGGATGACCTGACTAGTTCAGTGACCCCAATTTGTTTTTTTGATATTGTACATTGAATTATTATTAATATTAATGAGAATCTTGAGTCTCGGGTAAGTCATTCTTTCTCCTGGCAGATTAACGTGTGCGGATATACACATAATTTTACAATGAAATAACACACGTTTTGCTTTAATATTTATAAAAATGGTTTAGACCTTAATATTAAAACACACACGATAGGGCAAGTGTACCCTGTCATAAATGTAGTAACGTACAGATAAGAACTCGATATCGATCCATGGACGCGCGCGGAGCAATAGTACTAAAACTCTATCCCCGATTTATCAGTAGGAAAAGATAGTTGAAGTTTGTTGTTTTTAACTACTTTAATTCTAAAACAAATAAATAACATATGTAAGACTCCAAATACAAAATATAACTATATAAACTATAATTTACCAATCCTAGCATGTCATCTAAATATAATAAGTAATACAGGCGTGTGATCAACATTCCCATTTTCCGACAGTTAGTGTCCCTTTCGGGCATCCTAACATGACAACTATACAGAAAGCTAACACGAATACACACGTTAACCACTTCAAGTCGTTTATTAGCGAGCAGCTGATATAATCTCACGCAGATCTTCTAAAGATAAGTTAGTCATCTGTTAAGAGTTTTCTAACCTCACTAATTCAGGAAAGCAATACCGAATACACAACACGGCCACCTAAACTAGCATAAAGTAGAGCATTTCACAACCTATTCCATTTTACCAACTTTGAACACGAATCTACTAAGATCGCCATTTTCACCAAAATAACTACCAAAGATCATTAACCGTGTCAAAGATCAGTAACGACACCATTAGGCTTCTAAAACCCTTTTACGTGCCGGTAAGCATTTTTAAGCGTTATTCGACTGACTTTAACCAAACCAATACCCAGTTACAGTTTCATGGTGTAAACTTATTAACAAGTTAACGAGTCTACTACCGGACGATTAAACGGACGGTTTTTCAACATGTATCCGCCTAACACATTCGATAATCGCCAAAGTCATTCAAATACAACTACAAATCCAACAACAATGAAACAAGGTTGCGCTATGATCATCAAGATCTAAACGTGAAAAACGCCAAATTTATACAAAACATGATTACATACTAACGATTGTTTTTTCTACTAACGATTACTAAACATGATTACTAGACTATAATGTAATACATAAACAACACAAACAAGATAAAATAAACAGATTTGAATCAACTAAAAGCTTAATAGATCAAACCATAAAACTTGAATGTGATGGATTGGATGATGATCGATGATCCGGATGAGTTCCCGAGCTCGTTCCTCGCCTTTGCAGCAGCTCACAGGTCCAGAAAATTGCCCCAAATTGCCCAAAGACCATCCAATAATTGATCAGTGGGTTATGCTCTGTTTTTATAGAAACTTTGATTTTGTGCACGGCCGTGCGCCTAAAGTGCACCGCCGTGCACTTTATCAATATGAGTTGACGTGCAAGTGGGCAAGTAGCTGGGTCGTTTCTTGAAATATCTAGATATTCCGCACGGCCGTGCATCAAGGGTGCATGGGCGTGCGGGTCTGGTGGTGGCCGGGTGCTGGGAGTGCACTGCCTGGTGCACTGGCAGTGCACCCGGGAACTTGAGCCGCACGGGCACCCGCACGGTAGTGCTGATCAGGGTGCCCGAGAACATTAGCTGCACGCCAGGTCGCACTGGCAGTGCAGCTCGTCTGTGTCCGAGCAACATGAGCCCGCACGGGCGTGCACCTGGGGTGCACGACCGTGCACTATTTCCAGACTTGGCTGATTTTGCAGAAAGTTTCCGTCTTGTCTGATTTTCGCCCGGTTTCTTCGACTTTGCTCGTGGGACGTCGTTTAAGACCTGCAATAAACATATGAAGCGGTTAAGTACCGAATTCGTGCAATTATGGTCGAGAACGCGTATTTTGGGAGTTAAATCGGGGACTTAAATATGTATATTTTAACGTATATCAAACCTCCCCACACTTGAACTTTGCTTGTCCTCAAGCAAACAACTAAACAGAAATAAACGAAAAACTCGCCAAGTGGCAACAAAGACAAAATATAACCTGTACATACATTAATAGACAAGCCGACAAAGATATATAAACAGGTGATAAGATAACTGAAAAGCAATGACTCACTTTCGATCTATAAACGCGCAAACCCGTACACAACTCACAATGTTCACACACACTCGGTTTTATTTATGATACATACGTGTAATGTGTATGTGTAAATCGCTCCATTGCCAAGACAATGAATCGTGCAATATCATAAGCTTGTCAAAAGATCTAATCTTCACCAACTAACGTGTGAAAAGGCACAAATCAAGAGGTCTTGTACGGGTTGTAATATTAGGCATAGGTAAGGGTATGGAATGGATATTTACAGTGACGAATCGGCTAAAACTCGGTGGTTATGTCTAACTAATATCAAGTAATACAACTGTACAACACCAATGCGAATATAGGCGATTTTTATTTTAGATCGAGCTAACTTATAATTTCTAACTTTAAAGCTCTAAAAACTGCTCGAATACTGCTAATTCACCCTATTTAGGGTGTTCTCATTTTTTTTTCTCTTTTTTTTGATTATATATATATATATGATATATAATGAACTGAAACTGAAATAATATCAACATACGGGTTCTTTTCAGATGTACCCGAGAACAAACTATTTATAATATATAAACTAGTTAAACAATAACCTAAACCGAGTTTTAACACAAGGGTTTTAAAAGAAAAAGGTTGTTTGGTTTTAGTGGTGAAATGGTATGGTAAATAAGAAAAACACGGGATTAGGTTCAACATGGTTAACTAGTGGATAACATATGGGTACGGGAAACAGATAGAACGAAAAGAAAAGGCTAAATCAAAAGGGTATCCTAAATGCCTCAATCATGTTCGTACAATCTCACACGTATCTGGTCTAAACAAGTATACTAGTGACAAGTTCTAAACTGCACAAAACATCCGGCTCACTCGCAAGCATGTCAAAGAAATGTAATCTATTCTAAGGCTCAAACGCTCACGTAACCGGAAGGAAATGGGTGCAAGTGTACGAATCTAACACGCTCGTATCTCATCTGTTTGTCGCGCCTCAAGTTATTTTTATCAAAAATTAGTTAGGCTTGATGTTTGTATGAATATATATATATATACACATATATTTACTTATAAGGTTTATATATATATATACACAAGAGGACAAACATATAAGATATAATCCCTCCCCACACTTGAAATTCACATTGTCCCCAATGTGACAATAGAAAGCGTTTATGAATTAGCTATCTATAGTGGGAAAAAGGAGCATAATACTCCCCTTGTGTCGAAGAAACGCCCCGGGTAAATAGACGGCATGAGCCCCGATAACGGTGCTCGCCAGTTACCTGCATAATCAACATTCTTGACACAAACAAACTCATCAAACCCATCATTCACATCCACAACACAAACTAAAATAAATAAACTAACATATTGAAATACTGAAAAGAAATAGTTCAACTACAAATACTAAAAAGTCTTGGGTGCGCAGACCCGAAAATACAGTACTGAAAGCATAAAATAAAAGAAGTACTAACAAATGCATGCATGAGATGGTCGTGGCTACTGGTCGGCATCGTCCCCGTGGTGCTGACTGGAGCTTCCTGGCTGGTCGCCAGGAGCACCATAAGGGAATGAGGGAGGGTTACTGAAATAACCCGGATGCACCTGCTCTAACCCGGCGAAGAGGTACTCAAAACTGTGCCTGACATCCTGCTACACACGTTCCATAGTGGACCGCATGTACTGCTGGTCCTGCATGATCTCCACCTGGTTTGCACCGATGTTGTGCATGTTCAGCTCCATCGCCTCGAACCGCTGGTAGAACTCAGGGTATGTCGGGATGCCTGGAGGCCACTGCTGGTCCTGGGGCTGGAAGTGCTAAGGAGAGTGGTGTGGAGAGTCGTGTGGCGCGTCACCACCGCCTCCTGCGTGCTGCTCGTGCATCTCCTCATCCTCCTCGTCCTCTGGTGGCATGGGGTCCCATATAATATCCTAGCTAATAAGGCGTGGACCCCCGTCCGTGTCAGCTAGCAGGTTCTGAGCCCTGAGTGATCTAAAATCCAGCATAACCCCATTAGTGACCAATGTCAGCGTGGCCCTGACCTCGTCAGTCAGAACTCCCAATGCCACGGCGATCTGGGTGACGTACTCCCCCCATTGATCTCACTCCCGTCCTTGGTGCCCCCAGCAGTGAGAAAGAACTCGGCCATCCGTGTGGCCAAGTTCAGCGGGGCACCCTCATAAAAATGATACAAATAGAGAAGATCGGGAGTGGGACAGTTCCCCGAACTGTCCTTTCGGCCACAGATAGTGTGGCTGAAAACATGGTGCAAGAGGCGGAGTAGCGGGTCCTTAATCCTAGTGGCCTTGGCAGACCTTGGATTATAAGGTGCACCAACGGCAATGGATGCCCAAAACGCGGCCCGCTCGTCATTATCCACGAAGCTGTGGATCCCACAAAAATCTTCAGAGTCAGTCTCCAAATGCTCATAGATCCCGAGCCTCCTTCCCAGTCGCGCAACCGACCAATGGTACCATTTTCCACAGAGCCTAAACCGAATGTCTTTCGTATGGAAGTCCTTATACACCCCCCTCCTTTGGTTTCTTGTAGGAGAAGGATGATAATAACTCAATCGTAATTTCCCTGTAGACAGGCTGGTTTATACTCAGCAGTTTCGCCATATGTGGCGAGACAAATCCATCATATCTTTCACGCTGATTCAGCGCGGTGAGTAGGTCTAAGTTAAGACGAATAGGAACACCGAATGAGTTCCTCCTAGCCCACAGCTTCATGAACTTGTCGATACATGGCCCTTCCTTTTTGTCATGGTTGTCGAACCCGAGGTAGACGTGGGCCATCTGCATGCAAAAATTAATATACAGCTGTTAGTACACAAAAAACGGAAGTCCCGGATGTCCAAAACCGACCTGTGCGCATTCTGACCTGAATCTGCATCTGATGCACGGCCGTGCGCCTATGGTGCACGGTCGTGCACCCTTGGTCCTTGGTCAAATTAGAGGCTGCACGCCAGGTCGCACTGGCAGTGCAGCCCTATTTTCTCGGCCCGCACGGTCATGCACACGACCGTGCAGCTGACCGTGCACACTCCCAGACCTTCGAAAAATTTCACAACAGCACCCAAATCTCTTATATCTTTCAAATAAACTCACAATAACAAAGATTTGGGCCTGGGTGTGCACGGTTTCAACATCAACATCAACAACAAAAAATAAAAACTACTTTAAACTAAAAACTAAACAAAATTAGTGGGTTTATTAAACTTTATGAAGAAAACCCCCAAATCTTGCCCTAAAATACGAAAATAGAACAGATCTAATCTAAAAATTTAAAATACAAGTGCAAAATTATGAAGGGATTTGTACCTTGGTTGATTTAGAAGGAAAGGAGTGAAGATTCGAGCTAATGATGATGAAGAATCGAGTTTTTTTGGCTGTTTGGAACGTGGGTGCAGATGGGAGTGCAAGTGTTTAGGGTTTTGAAGTTAAGGATGTTTAAATAGCCACGAATTTGGGCCGGCTTTTTGGCCCGCACGGTCATGCGCACGGTCGTGCGCTTGGCCGTGCACATCCTCTTGCACTGCCCCTTGCACCCTGGTGCATTGGGTCATGCACGGTCAGCTGCACGACAGTGCGCTTGACCGTGCACGACCTGCAGATGTGCAGTTTTGAGGCTGCAAGTGTCCCATTTTGTCCGAAATCATCATTGTAGCTAAGTTAAACCTGTTTGGCGACTGTTTGCGCTTCATTGCTCCTTCCAGCTCTGATCATACTCGTACGAACCTGCACATGACTCGAAACAACGTTAAACTACGAAAAGCAATAAATATTTACACTAATTACATATTTACCCTTTGGCGCGCCCATACAAGCTGTGCTATATTTATTAACGAGTCGCTAGCTAGACTCACTTCCCCACACTTATTAGGCGCGCGGGTCGTAGAGATCGATCATCTCCACGGATTTGTCAACCGGCCCGTCAATGTAGACTTTCAGGCGATGACCGTTGACTTTGAAAGTCAAACCCTCCGAATTTTCAATCGAGACAGTTCTGTAAGGATATACTTCCTTAACAGTGTACGGTCATGTCCATCGGGATTTCAACTTTCCTAGAAAGAGACGCAGGCGCGAGTTGTAAAGCAAGACCAAGTCGCCTACCTGAAAATCTTCTCGGTGTTTCATGCGTCTGTCGTGCAATCTCTTTGTGCGCTCTTTATACAATATCGAGCTCTCATAGGCTTGTTGCCTAAGCTCTTCTAGCTCATGGATCTGCAAGAAACGGGTCTCACTGCCGGTCTTAAGATCCAAATTCGCTGTTTTAAGAGCCCAGAATGCCCTATGTTCTAACTCGACAGGGAGATGACACGCCTTGCCATAGACAAGCCGAAAGGGAGTCGTCCCAATAGGCGTCTTGTAGGCAGTCCTAAAGGCCCATAACGCGTCATCCAGCTTGTCCGCCCAATCCTTGCGGTTTTGATTAATTGACCGCTCAAGGATTCACTTCAATCCACGGTTAGTGACCTCCACCTGTCCACTTGTCTGTGGATGATACGGGGTGGATAATCTGTGGTGGACACCATAATGTGCTAACGCGCGATCAAGCTGCGCATTGCAGAAATGTGTACCACGATCACTAATCAGTGCCTTTGGGGCACCAAACCACGAGAACAAGCTCCTAACAAACCTCACTACAACTCGGGCATCATTTGTGGGTAAGGCTTGCGCCTCGGCCCACTTTGAAACGTAATCAACTGCCACGAGTATATATCGATTTCCCCGTGAGGAGGGGAATGGTCCCATGAAGTCAATGCCCCAAATGTCAAAGACTTCACATACTTGGATGGGGTTCTGCGGCATTTGGTCGCGTGCCGATATGTTCGACGCCCTCTGGCACGAATCACATGCACCAACCAATATCTGAGAGTCACGAAAGAGTGTGGGCCAGTAAAAACCCGGAGTCTAACACTTTCTTAGCAGTGTAATTCGCTCCATGGTGACCTCCGGTAGGCCCCTCGTGACAATCGCGCAAGATCTGCGCCGCCTCTACCCCGAACACGCAATGGCGAATCAGCTGATCCGCCCCGACCTGGAAAAAAAATGGGTCGTCCCAGAAGTAATGCTTAAGGTCCGCGAAGAATTTCCTCTTTTTCTGGTGCGACAATCCTTTGATAAGGATCCCGCACGCGAGGTAGTTCGCAAAATCCGCAAACCATGGCGATACATCTTCCACCGAGTCGACACTCATCAAGAACTCATGGGGAAAATTGTCATTAATGGTATCCCACGCGGAGTTCTCGGCATCTTCATGCTCGAGTCTGGACAGATGGTCAGCAGCAACATTCAGGGCACCCTTCTTGTCCTGAATTTCTATATCGAACTCCTGCAGCAACATGATCCACCTAATCAGGCGCGATTTCGCATCCTGTTTGCTAAAAAGGTATCGGATCGCTGCATGGTCCGTATAGACAATGGTCTTCGACAGCACCAAATAAGATCTAAACTTGTCGAATGCAAATACTACAGCTAGAAGCTCTTTCTCCGTGGTGGTGTAATGCTCCTGAGCATCATGAAGAGTCTTGCTAGCGTAGTAGATCGGGTGGAAGTGCTTGTCCTTCCGCTGTCCCAAGACCACCCTTATCGCGAAGTCACTCGCGTCGCACATAATCTCGAATGGCAGCTCCCAGTCGGGTGCTACCAATATAGGGGCTTCCACAAGCAAACACTTTAAAAGCCCGAAGGCTTTCACACATTCTGCACCAAACACAAACGGTTCATCCTTTTCCAACAGACGGGTCATCGGACGGGCGATCTTTGAGAAATCTTTGATGAATCGCCTGTAAAAACCCGCATGACCCAAAAAGCTGCAGATCGCTCTGACAGAGGAGGGTGGAGGGAACCTAGAAATGATATCTACTTTGGCCGGGTCAACCTCCAACCCACTTTGGGAGACCTTATACCCCAGGACTATTCCTTCCTTCACCATGAAGTGGCATTTTTCCCAGTTTAGCACAAGACTGGTCTCCTCACACCTCTGAAGCATCCGCTCCAGATTCCCTAGACACTGATCGAATGAACTCCCGAAGACTGAAAAATCATCCATGAATACCTCCATGGAGTCCTCGATCATGTCGTGAAAAATGGCAACCATGCAACGCTGGAAGGTCGCCGGCGCATTGCATAACCCGAACGGCATACGCCTGTAGGCGAATGTGCCAAAAGGGCATGTGAAAGTCGTCTTATCCTGGTCCACAGGATCGATAGGGATCTGAAAGTATCCAGAGAAACCATCAAGGAAACAGTAATACAACTTCCCCGACAGTCGTTCCAACATCTGATCGATGAATGGAAGCGGGAAGTGATCCTTGCGGGTGGCGTCATTGAGCTTGCGGTAGTCAATGCAAACTCTCCACCCAGTGACGATCCTCGTAGGAATCAACTCATTCCTATCATTCGTGACTGTAACATCGCAAAATTTTCCCCAAAATTTTAATACATAAAAAGCCCTTATATATATATATATATATTTTATTACACCTTTATCATTAATATTATACAAATGTGCCTAAGTCTTTATTTATCCTAACTCACAACTTATATACATACATAAATGTATATAAATAATAATAATAATAATATGATTCTAAATTCTTTTTTTTTCACATACAAGATTTTTTTTTTAAATAAAGCCTTGAGTCAAATAGTCAAAGTCCTGGTCAAAGTCTTAGTCAAACAGTCAAAGTCTTAGTCAAATAGTCAATTCATCATAAAACCTTACTTTATGGTGTTGACCATTTAATGGCTAATTGAATCCAAAACTAGTATAAAAACCCACCTATGACCCATTATACTTTGCACCTCTAAATCGATTGTTTCAATCCGATTAAACTTTCCCTCATACCCTTCTTCTATAGTCTATTGCTTCTACAATTGAAGCTTTGATTATAAGCTCTTGTAATTGGCGAATTGGAAGCTTGATATTCTTTCTTTTATGACTAGCTACGTTGTTGAGTCTTTGGGATTCGCCTCGCATACATTCACAACACTTAGAGGATAATTCACCTTAGCCAATGTGAGTTTTACATAGCCCCTTTTCTATTTATCACCATTTTTGGGGTGAAACATGTTACAACATTCTATATGCAATTCAATCATCAAAGTGTCTATGTGTTTTTCTATGCTGCATTATGTCTTGAACATGACTAGGGTAAGCACAATTCTAGCATAATCATTAACATTGATCAGCCGACGGTATACATTGATAGATCTATTGGACTGACAATCCCACCCGGATGCGTGCCTCCTACAAAGGTTGCGTGGGTGTTTGTTACTGCAATATAAACGAGTGAACCATGAGCGTATGGGATGTACCACAATACAACAGTCACAATGGTTGATTATGCACTCGATTTACTTCTAGTATGTTTTCACATATGGACTAGATTGCCATGACACATGAATTGCACAACAATTTTATTCGATTATCAAAACCTATGTAATTCTCACCAACTTTTGTTGACCCAAAATATTTTCAACTTAACATGTTTCAGGTTCTACTTGCTTGAGGATTTGAATTAATGCTTGAAGATGTGTGCATAGTTTTATTCAATTTGATGTATGAATTATTGTAGAACAATTGTATGTAATTTATCTAAATCATATAATGAGAATTATTATTTACCATGAGCTACTGAACAATCATCAATACGTGACATCCCGATGTTTCCGCCATCGGTTGGGGTGTTACAGATTGGTATCAGAGCCATGGTTATAGGGAATTAGGTTATTAGAAAAATAATCTAGTCTATAACCATAGGATTTAACCAGTACTTGCTTCTTTTACTTGCTATTCTCTATCTCCCTCCTACTTCTTATCCCTACTTTCATCCTTACAAGAAGGTTGCTCTCCATCACTGGATCTACTCTCAGACTAATAGGACAAAATCCTCAGGTTTAACCTGGACCACCTTGAGATCTCGTCGAAGTTCTAGATTTTAATAACGAACATGTGCAATCTGGAAGGGTGAACGCCTGTATTCTGAGTCTTCTGTCTAGGCTGGCATTGCGCATATATCCCAATCAGACGAGGGACCCGGATGCCTACCTGGGAATTCTCGGGATGAGTGTTCACTTATAGGCTAAAGCATGTCTTCACTATGTTATTGGAATCTGAAATCTTTGATACGTCAACGTTTTCGTTTATTCGTTTTAATTAATGAATAAATGATTACATTCCTTATATCACCTCATTCATTTCATGCCACATTGAACCTTCATTGTGTCCCTTATAGATCATGTCTCCACGTCGTAGCACTCGCAGTAACAGTGGTGAAAACCAAGAGGAAAGTAACACCAACCACAACAACAACAAAAACAACAAAGGTGTTGATGCCCAACTGGCTGCGATTATTTCCCAACAAATGGCGCAACAAATCACAACTCTGGTTTCTAACTTGTTGGCTCAAGTCATCCCAATGAATGGGAACGGCAATGGAAATGGAAATGGTGATGGAAATCACATAAAGAACGGGACCTTAGTTCGGAAAGGCGAGAAAACAAGTATTGTGGCCGCGGTAACTACCGAGAACCAGAAGCGCAAGACCAGGGATCCTAATGTAAACCTCACTACACAAGCTTCTAACAAGAAACCCTATACAAGAAACTTTCCATTGTGTAACACATGCAAACGACATCACCCCACTGTTTCAGTGTGTCGCCTGTGCACCAATTGTGGTAGGTATGGCCATCTGGTCAACACATGTCGTGAGTCCCCAAACCCTAACACCAACCAACCAACCAACCCTGCTCAGGTTGCTAATCTTAATCGTCCTGGTAAATACAACTATGGTCAATGCTATGAATGTGGAAACCCAAATCATTTCTGTAACCGATGCCCTAAACTAAATCGAGATCAAGACCCTCCAGCTACTTAACAGCAAACCCCACCATTTGAATGATGTCTACTTTTTAATTCTATGTATTGACACTTTTTGATTCAAGTAATAAATTCAAGTATTATCATAACATCTGAGTGCATGCTTGTTTGAATGTGAACTAATTGCTATATCTATAATCATACTTGCTTACTTGTACAACAATTAGTTGACTACCAAACAACCTACTCAACGATTGGTAGAGGTCATCATGTCTTTCCAACAGTCGGGAGAGGCCCTACAACCTGCTCAACGACTGGTGGAGACTATCGAACCTGCTCAACAATCGGTAGAGTCATAAAAGGATGCAAAACCCTAATGCAAGGTAAATTGATAATTACGGTCCGGAACGTAATCATGAATTTACAGGTACGTTAAGGTAGTGAGAAATTTTATCAAGGTTTTCGGTAGTCGACCAATTGTATACCTGGTGTTTTTCTTTTAACTTCGGGACGAAGTTCCTAAAAGTAGGGGAGACTGTAACATCGCAAAATTTTCCCCAAAATTTTAATACATAAAAAGCCCTTATATATATATATATATATATATATATTTTATTACACCTTTATCATTAATATTATACAAATGTGCCTAAGTCTTTATTTATCCTAACTCACAACTTATATACATACATAAATGTATATAAATAATAATAATAATAATATGATTCTAAATTCTTTTTTTTTTCACATACAAGATTTTTTTTTTAAATAAAGCCTTGAGTCAAATAGTCAAAGTCCTGGTCAAAGTCTTAGTCAAACAGTCAAAGTCTTAGTCAAATAGTCAATTCATCATAAAACCTTACTTTATGGTGTTGACCATTTAATGGCTAATTGAATCCAAAACTAGTATAAAAACCCACCTATGACCCATTATACTTTGCACCTCTAAATCGATTGTTTCAATCCGATTAAACTTTCCCTCATACCCTTCTTCTATAGTCTATTGCTTCTACAATTGAAGCTTTGATTATAAGCTCTTGTAATTGGCGAATTGGAAGCCTGATATTCTTTCTTTTACGACTAGCTACGTTGTTGAGTCTTTGGGATTCGCCTCGCATACATTCACAACACTTAGAGGATAATTCACCTTAGCCAATGTGAGTTTTACATAGCCCATTTTCTATTTATCACCATTTTTGGGGTGAAACATGTTACAACATTCTATATGCAATTCAATCATCAAAGTGTCTATGTGTTTTTCTATGCTGCATTATGTCTTGAACATGACTAGGGTAAGCACAATTCTAGCATAATCATTAACATTGATCAGCCGACGGTATACATTGATAGATCTATTGGACTGACAATCCCACCCGGATGCGTGCCTCCTACAAAGGTTGCGTGGGTGTTTGTTACTGCAATATAAACGAGTGAACCATGAGCGTATGGGATGTACCACAATACAACAGTCACAATGGTTGATTATGCACTCGATTTACTTCTAGTATGTTTTCACATATGGACTAGATTGCCATGACACATGAATTGCACAACAATTTTATTCGATTATCAAAACCTATGTAATTCTCACCAACTTTTGTTGACCCAAAATATTTTCAACTTAACATGTTTCAGGTTCTACTTGCTTGAGGATTTGAATTAATGCTTGAAGATGTGTGCATAGTTTTATTCAATTTGATGTATGAATTATTGTAGAACAATTGTATGTAATTTATCTAAATCATATAATGAGAATTATTATTTACCATGAGCTACTGAACAATCATCAATACGTGACATCCCGATGTTTCCGCCATCGGTTGGGGTGTTACAGTGACCACCGTCATGCCACCCTTCTTGGGCACGACGTGCACAGGACTAACCCAAATAGAATCCGAGATCGGATATATCAATCCAGCATCAAGCAACTTAATGACCTCGGACTTAACAACTTCTTCCATGTTCGGGTTCAGACGCCTCTAGTGCTGCGCACAAGGCTTATAGACATCTTCCATCAAGATTTTATGAGTACATAATGAGGGATTAATCCCCTTGATGTCCATGATCTTCCAGGCGATTGCCTTCTTATGAAGTTTAAGCACACGAAGCAACTCGCTCTTTTCAACTTTAGATAGAGAAGATGAAATGATAACAGGCAGACGACCCTCCTCGTCAAGGAATGCATACTCCATATGCGGTGGAAGCTCCTTCAGCTCCAACGACGGCAGATCTTCAACAGACGGTTTCGACTTATCGCTCTCCTCTCGCTCAATCTCCACGAAACGCTCCGGGCTCTGGGAACTATCATCACCGATTTGATAGACCGGCTGCTCATCTCTATGGCCCTCCTTCATAATGCCATCTAAGTCCCCATACAACAGATGTGTGCCCAAAACATTCCCCTCTATCGTGCCTCGAAAGTGAGAACTGACACACTGGTCTACTATATCAAGATAGTATAGTGTGTCATCCTGACTCTCGGGATGACGCATCGACCTCTGAACATCAAAAGTCACATGCTCATCATTCACCCGGAGTGTGATTTGGCCCGCAGCCACGTCAACAATCATCCTAGCCGTGTTAAGGAAAGGACGTCCGAGGATCAGAGGCACTTTAGAGTCCTCATCCATATCAAGGATGACAAAATCCACCGGGAATACAAATTTGTCAATTTTGACAAGCATATTCTCAACAAATCCTCGAGGATATTTGATCGAACGATCAGCAAGACGAATACTCATCCTGGTGGGTGAAGGCTCACCCAGATCCAGCTTCTCAAAAACCTTATAAGGCATAAGGTTAATGCTCGCACCCAAGTCTGCCAATGCATTACTGACAGACATGTTCCCTATCAGACAAGGGATAGTGAAACTACCTGGATCTCCCATCTTCATGGCCAGTCTATTCTGCAGAATTGCAGAGCAGTTCTCGTTTAAAAGCACACAGGACAGGTCCTCCAGTTTTTGCTTATTGGTGAGGATGTCCTTCAGGAATTTGGCATACTTAGGCATCTGAGCTAAGGCCTCCACAAACGGGATGTTTATATGTAGCTGTTTGAACAGCTCGAGAAATTTCCCGTATTGTGCCTCGTCTTTTTTGCTTCCTAAGTCTGCCAGGGTATGGAATAGGAGGAGTGTAGTCAGTGACTGGCTTCGGCAGCTGTGCTGTACTTGCTGGGACTCACCTAGCGTGCACCTCGTCCGAAGACTCAGTCTGGACCGTCTCAGTGATCGGTGGTGAGCCCGATGTGTCAGGTCCCGTGGTTTTACCACTCCTCGTCATAATGGCATTCACATGCCCCCTCGGATTAGGCTCAGTGTTGCCTGGGAGATTGCCCTGCTGTCTCTCGGACATCATCTTCGCCATCTGCCCTACCTGGTTTTCTATGGCCAGCATGGACGCCTTTTGTCCCCTCATCTCTCCCTCATAATTGGAGAAGCGCTCCTCGTGTTGCTGGTAGTGCTGCTCAGCAATTTGATTGGAATTTGTTGTGTTGGTGAGGAGTTGAGACATCATTTCCTCCAACCTAGACGTACCGCCCTGGGCGTGCTGCTGGGAACT
The DNA here is from genome assembly GCA_030844895.1 of Ambrosia x helenae. Lineage (NCBI taxonomy): Eukaryota > Viridiplantae > Streptophyta > Magnoliopsida > Asterales > Asteraceae > Ambrosia > Ambrosia x helenae. The sequence continues at coordinate 81,555,302 of CM061234.1, read as the reverse complement.
GCCCCCGGCGCCCTGGTTCTGGTACTGGTTCGGTCTGGGTTGGTAGGATTGGCCATGAGATTGGTAAGGCTGTTGTTGCTGGGACTGCTGGGATTGGTGAGATTGGTGTGGTGCGGAGGCTCTTTGCTGAAATCCGAGAGGGTTCTGGTTCAAAGTACCAGATCTCCACCCGAAGTTTGGGTGGTTCCTCCATCCCGGATTGTAAGTATTACTGTAGGGGTTATTTTGGGGTCTCGACTGATTACCCATGTAAGCCACATCCTCGTGGCCAGTATACATAACCCCCTGAGCACATGAGCCAGGCTCGTGAGACACCCCGCACTGATCACACAGACTTTGGGACTGGGCTACACTTTGTTGAGATCTGTCAAATCTCGTGCCCAACGCCTCTAGCTGTGCAGAAATGGCCGTGTAGTTATCCACGACATGTACACCCGATCGGGCAGAAGAAGACCTTGATCGGTCACTCTTTCGAGACTTTGACTTTTGGGACGCCTTTTCGATAATGGCCCATGCTTCATTGGGGGACTTTGTTCCGATGTCCCCCCCCCAGCATATACATCTAGGCGTTCCTGTGAGTCAAACTCGAGTCCCTGATAGAACATTTGCACCAGATGTCTTTTTGAGATATCATGGTGCGGGACGCTCAAGAGTAGGTCTTTAAATCTCTCCCACGCGGTGTATAACGATTCCTCGTCATCTTGACAAAACGTCATGATGCGATTCCTCAGTTTCTGTGTCTTTTCAGGAGGAAAGTATTGCTGCATGAATTGTTGCGACAACTCTGCCCAGGTCATGATCGACCCTGCGGGTTGTGACAGAAGCCAAGTCCGGGCTTTGTCCCGCAGTGAGAATGGGAAGAGTCTGAGACGGATAGCATCATCGGAGATGCCCGTCATCTTAAAGGTGGCTAAAACCTCTAAGAATGCAGCAATATGTCATCCTGGATCCTCATGCTCCAGTCCACCGAATTGCACCGAGTTTTGTATCATGTTCACGATACTTGATTTGATCTCGAAATGGTCAGCCAAAATAGCCGGCCGGACAATACTCGGTGCGAGTCTATCTCCTCCTGGACGACCACTATCATTCAGCGGAATGTCGTCGTCCGCCATGATAATGTCAATGTGGGCTTCCGACCCCGCGTCGTCAGCCAGATCGTGCCTCGCCTCGTCGATTGGGACCTCAACTAAAGGAGCAGAAATAGGAATATCAGAAACAAGACGCAACTTATGAAGTCTAATCCTCTCGCTTCTCCTCAGGCGCCTTCGCTCCTCGTCAGACAGATCACCAGAAGACCCAGGGTTTGTGGACATCAACCTGCATGTAAGAATGATACAGTTGCAACAGGCGAATATATGACAAAACCCAAAAAGGTGATAAAAGACAGAAAAATAAATAAATGAAATAAAGAATCAATAAATTCATGCGAAAATAACGGAAAGCAAATATATTTAAGAAAATCAAATAAAAACTAATAGAACCAATAAAATGAACAGAAATAAGCAGACTAAGCCTAAAACTATACAAAGAATGAAATTAATAATTAGTCCAAATACGAACAAATAAATCTAATTAATCAAATAACGAACCAATCAAATTCATAGACAAACCAATTAATCCAATATTCAATAAATTAAATCTATCAACATCCTAATGAACGAAAAATCAAATCAAACAATCCTATAAGCAGATAAATGAACGAATCTATATGCAAACCTATAAACCAATCTAAAATCAATCCAAAATATCTATAGACAAATAAATCTAATAAGTAATCAAATAATCATATATGCAAATAAATAAATGAATGAAATAAAGAATTAACGAAGTATAAACAAGTAATCACAAGCATGTACACTGGTAAAAGTTGACTCGATTCGATCCTAAGACTCGTCGCGTCCCCGGCAACGGCGCCAAAATTTGACGTGTGCGGATATACACATAATTTTACAATGAAATAACACACGTTTTGCTTTATTATTTATAAAAATGGTTTAGACCTTAATATTAAAACACACACAATAGGGCAAGTGTACCCTATCATATATGTAGTAACGTACAGATAAGAACCAGATATCGATCCATGGACGCGCGCGGAGCAATAGTACTAAAACTCTGTCCCTGATTTATCAGTAGGAAAAGATAGTTGAAGTTTGTGTTTTTAACTACTTTAATTCTAAAACACATAAATAACATATGTAAGACTCCAAATACAAAATATAACTATATAAACTATAATTTACCAATCCTAGCATGTCATCTAAATATAATAAGTAATATAGGCGTGTGATCAACATTCCCATTTTCCGACAGTTAGTGTCCCTTTCGAGCATCCTAACATGACAACTATACAGAAAGCTAACACGAATACACACGTTAACCACTTCAAGTCGTTTATTAGCGAGCAGCTGATATAATCTCACGCAGATATTCTAAAGATAAGTTAGTCATCTGTTAAGAGTTTTCTAACCTCACTAATTCAGGAAAGCAATACCGAATACACAACACGGCCACCTAAACTAGCATAAAGTAGAGAATTTCACAACCTATTCCATTTTACCAACTTTGAACACGAATCTACTAAGATCGCCATTTTCACCAAAATAACTACCAAAGATCATTAACTGTGTCTAAGATCAGTAACGACACCATTAGGCTTCTAAAACCCTTTTACGTGCCGGTAAGCATTTTTAAGCGTTATTCGACTGACTTTAACCAAACCAATACCCGGTTACAGTTTCATGGTGTAAACTTATTAACAAGTTAACGAGTCTACTACCGGACGATTAAACGGACGGTTTTTCAACATGTATCCGCCTAACACATTCGATAATCGCCAAAGTCATTCAAATACAACTACAAATCCAACAACAATGAAACAAGGTTGCGCTATGATCATCAAGATCTAAACGTGAAAAACGCCAAATTTATACAAAACATGATTACATACTAACGATTGTTTTTTTCTACTAACGATTACTAAACATGATTACTAGACTATAATGTAATACATAAACAACACAAACAAGATAAAATAAACAGATTTGAATCAACTAAAAGCTTAATAGATCAAACCATAAAACTTGAATGTGATGGATTGGATAATGATCGATGATCCGGATGAGTTCCCGAGCTCGTTCCTCGCCTTTGCAGCAGCTCACAGGTCCAGAAAATCGCCCCAAATTGCCCAAAGACCATCCAATAATTGATCAGTGGGTTATGCTCTGTTTTTATAGAAACTTTGATTTTGTGCACGGCCGTGCGCCTAAAGTGCACGGCCGTGCACTTTATCAATATGAGTTGACGTGCAAGTGGGCAAGTGGCTGGGTCGTTTCTGGAAATATCTAGATATTCCGCACGGCCGTGCACCAAGGGTGCACGGGCGTGCGGGTCTGGTGGTGGCCGGGTGCTGGGAGTGCACTGCCTGGTGCACTGGCAGTGCACCGGGGAACTTGAGCCGCACGGGCACCCGCACGGTAGTGCTGATCAAGGTGCCCGAGAACATTAGCTACACGCCAGGTCGCACTGGCAGTGCAGCTCGTCTGTGTCCGAGCAACATGAGCCCGCACGGGCATGCACGTGGGGTGCACGACCGTGCACTATTTCCAGACTTGGCTGATTTTGCAGAAACTTTCTGTCTTGTCTGATTTTCGCCCGGTTTCTTCGACTTTGCTCGTGTGACGTCGTTTAAGACCTGCAATAAACATATGAAGCGGTTAAGTACCGAATTCGTGCAATTATGGTCGAAAACGCGTATTTTGGGAGTTAAATCGGGGACTTAAATATGTATATTTTAACGTATATCACATATTATTAACTACAATACTTGATGAAGTTGTTGTAAGATCAATAAAATCACGTGAACGAACTTAAGCAACCAACACTCTGTACAAAAATATTTCGCGTTCCACCTAGACCATCTATAGAGAACATGCATGGAAAACCATTGTCCAAATGTTTCATAATCTCATCAAACACAAACTTTTTGTTTTTGTTAGAATAAAGTTAATTTTAGGGTTATAAATGTTCAGGTTCCACAATTATCTCATACTCTTCTTCTACCTCATGATAACACACATATCTATATCTATACTATATTATAAAGCATCTAGGAAGGATACCGGTAAAAGTTAAGTAGTTACAAAATTTTGTGCTTATGGTACAACACTTAGTAAAGTTACTTAAGGGGCAAATTTGTCTTTTTGACACCATCATGAGTAAAGGAGCTTTATAAATAATATAGTAGTTAGTACATTTAATTTTAATAATCCTTTGGGTTTCTTTCATAAAATTATCATTCATTAGTTTAATAATATATTTTTTTATTAATATCCTTAATTAGCTTTTAAACATGATCGTTTGTTTCCTTTCATTTAATTTTATCTTGTTTAGTCTTTTGAGTTTCCGTAACATTTTTATGCTTCCTGGCAGATTATTAACTACAATACTTGATGAAGTTGTTGTAAGATCAATAAAATCATGTGAACGAACTTAAGCAACCAACACTCTGTACAAAAATGTTTTCGCGTTCCACCTAGACCATCTATAGAGAACATGCGTAGAAAACCATTATCCAAATGTTTCATAATCTCATCAAACACAAACTTTTTTTTCTTTGTTAGAATAAAGTTAATTTTAGGGATATAAATGTTCAGCTTCCACAATTATCTCATACTCTTCTTATACCTCATGATAACACACATATTTTTATCTATATCTATACTATATTATAAAGCATCTAGGAAGGATACCGGTGAAAGTTAAGTAATTACAAAATTTTATGCTTATGGTACAACACTTAGTAAAGTTACTTAAGGGGAAAATTTGTCTTTTTGACACCATCATGAGTAAAGGAGCTTTATAAATAATATAGTAGTTAGTACATTTAATTTTAATAATCCTTTGGGTTTCTTTCATAAAACCATCATTCATTAGTTTAATAATATATTTTTTTATATTAATATCCTTAATTAGCTTTTAAACATGATGGTTTGTTTCCTTTCATTTAATTTTATCTTGTTTAGTCTTTTGAGTTTTCGTAACATTTTTATGCTTAATATATATATATATATAAGCTTCATCATGTATTCTACTATACACACATATATACCCCTCTTACAAAGCCCTAGAGTTTACAATTGTTTCTCTAACCCATGGTTGCGCTTGGGATTTTCCCTATCAATCTTATTTTACCAGCTTTAGGGTTCGTCCCATTATTCTAATTTTCACCAGGTTTACATTGTTACTTTTTAGGTCGGTTCAATGGCTCAAAAAGTGCACATTAATCTTTGCATCCGTCATTCGGGTAACCAAGTCAAGCTTCATAATTCTTTACAAACCTTTATCTTGGTCGATTACCACTTGAAACTGATTATAAGGTAAACAATGGAGATGAGTTAGTCCGTTTTTGGTGGGATAGAAATTTGTTTATTTTAACATGTATGGGGAAGAATGGAAAATGATGATAACAAACAACAATCTGATTACGAAAAGTCTAAGTATTATTAACAAATGGGTCTTTACATCACTCTTGCATTGTGTTTATTGAAACTTGGGTTGTGATTTCATAGAGGTTCTTGGTTATTAAACATGAAACATGACACTTCGGCACAGATTGTAGACTCTAGCCTACGAGTGTTGGCTCTTTGGTCTTAAAGTAAAAAATATATGGTTGATCATAAATATATGGGAATGCTAAACGATTGTGGTTTTATGATTTCCTTCTAAGAGTCGGTGATGGAACTGAAGAATCAATCGAAGGCACATACATGATGACATGACAATTTTGAAAACTCTATAAAAGACTTGATCAATGTAATCTTTCCATGAATTTAAAACAATGTATATTATTTGAATTATATAATCTCCAACACAATATTATTCACTAAAAATGACAGTGTTAACGAGACCACTGATCAATTGATTGACATTTTCAAGGGAAGTAAAAAAGTTTACTACAATTTTACGAAGCCAAAGACAATCATAACTTCTTATTAACTGAGTTCTTAAACTCACCAACTGTTTGTGGTTTGCTGCCTTATAAACTTTAATTAAAAATTGAATGTCCTGTAATATTGTTAAGGAATACCGATTCATCACATGGTCTACGTAATGACATAAGATTGATATGTAAAGGTTTCCAGCGCAATGTTATTAATAAATAATTAGTTGTCAGTCAATACATTGGAAAAAAATAATGCAAATAATCCTTCTGTCCTTTTGAAGACGGCATGTTCCTATTCAAATTGAAAATAAAAAGTTTCTTATCGTACTCAACTTTTCAATGACAATCAATAAAGGTCAAGGTCAAACAATTTCACATATTGGTATTGATCTACTAGATTCTGTATTTTCACATGAATACCTTTATGTGACGTTATCAAGTGGGATAACATAATACAAAGTATTAATACATTTTGCCAAAAGTTTTAGACAAGATGGAGTATATAACTTAAGTGTTGTCTACCAAGAAGTGTTACGTGATGCATAAATTGCAAGCATATCAAAATGTACTGTTATCTTTTTATGGGTATGTTTGGCAAGAAGGTTTTAGGAGCTTCAAGTTTTTAATAAAAAGTTCATACTTAATAAAAAACATTGTTTGGTTGAAGGAGCCTGAAGCTTTTAGATTGGGAGAAAAAACTATATAGTGAAAAGCTACTAATACTAGCGTTTAAAAAAAAAAGCTCTTACTAGCTACAAGCTTTTTAATGAGTAAATGACATAAATACCCATTCTATCATAAAAAAAATTAAAAAAATACATACAAGCTTTTAGTTAATGTCTATTTTGGTCATTTTCTACATTTTATTAAGGATTAATTACATATATCCCCCTATTTTCAACTATAATTACATATATACCCAACCCAAAATTTTAATTACATATATCCCCCTACAAGACCTCATAAATTACATATATACCCATTCTATTAAAAATGCATAGGAAAATAAATATTTTACCCCAATTCTTTTACTAAACTATATTCACGACAAGTCATACAACACATTTTTTGCATCCTACAACTTATATCCCATACGATCTTTCCAACTTAATAAGTTATGAACACCAAGAACATGTAACATGCAAAATGTTTTCTTACAATTTGATTTCACCGAAACGAGTGTTCTAACACTCTTACATAATCATTACTAAGCCCTCATATCATTACATTCATCATAACATGTAATGATATGATGTGCTTAATATATAATAGAATGGGTATATTTGATATTTTTAGTTTTTGGGAAGGGGAAATATGTAAATAAAATTTTTAACTTGGGTATATATGTAATTTATGATGTTTGGGAAGGGGAAATATGTAAATAAAATTTTGATTTGAGTATATATGTAATTTATGAAGTTTGGAGGGGGATATATGTAATTGCCCCTTTTATTAAAAGTTTCAGCTACTTTACCAAACACCAAAATATATTTAAAAGCTAGAGCTACCAGCCACCAGCTCGTGCCTTCAGTTTTTATATTGTGAGTTGTTTTTAATCTACATTCATTGCTATTCTTTTTAAATGAAACGTCACAAAATGAATGAAAAAGTAACATAAGTTAAAAAAAATAAAAGGTAATACATGGTCCCTTATTTATTAAACACGATGATCGACTTTACCACTAATTTTATTGATGTTATTAATCTACATTCATTGCTATTCTTTTGAAACATATCTGTTTCTTTTTTTCAGGGTTTACAACAAATTAACTTATTAATTTTTCTTTTACATAAAATAGAAATTTGTTATGGATGAAACAAAGAAAAAAATTAGAGCATGTGTCATGTATCATATTAACTTCTATTATTGTTGTTTAATTCATCTAATACTGAATATATAACATTGTTGGTTTTGATAAAAACACATGTAATCAAGGTTTTCAGAACCGGACCGGACGTCGAACCGGACCCCCGGCCGGTTCACCGGTTCGACCGGTCCGACCGGTTCGACCGGTTCGACGAACCGGCCCAAAAAACAAAAAAAAATTAAAAAAAATTAAAAAAAAATAAAAAATCCGGTCCGACCGGTCCGGTTTCCGGTCCGACCGGCCGGTTTTCCGGTCCGACCGGCCGGTTCACCGGTTCAACCCCGGTTCGCTGCAAAAACGGTCCGACTACCCGAACCGGACCGGTCCAGGCCCCGGAGCCCGGTCCGACCGGTCCGACCGGCCGGTCCGGTCCGGTTTTCAAAACAATGCATGTAATAGATTGAACATTATTCATTTCAGCGCCCAAACTTATTTCCAGTAAATATAGCAGTAAAAAAAAAGGAGAAGATACAAGAAACTCATGGTCCAACAGATGTAGCAGTCAAAGAGGAAGATATACAAGAAACTCATGGTACCGCGTTTGATGAAGAATAGTGTTGAAACAATGTATATAAGATAATTTTCTTAACCCTTTCACACTAGAGGTACCTTTATCAAAGGGGCCAATATCTCAACACGTATAGTGTTTATGTTAAACGACATTTTTTGTAATCATCCAAGGTTTATATGAATGTGCAGTGGGTGATTGGTGAGTTCATACTTTTAACCTTTCCACCACTTTAAGGGAAATAATACATCACGTTTCTTTATTGACATTTTTTTTTTTAAATTTGATCTAAGGTGATGGTGAAACAAAATCAACATCTATTAAATTAACTACAAGTTCCTGTTATCTTTCATTTGCATTGTGTTAGAAAAACATTAAACTAGAACAAACATAACATCTAACTTGGTGGGAGTGTCGAAAATGAAAAATGACAGTTTTTTAATATCCCATGATGTATTTTATCTACATTCGTAATGTTCTTAGCTTTTGCTTGATGTTAAAAAATAAGAATTTTATTGCATGGATGATGTACACACTTGTGTGTAGCTAATTGTTCTCGGTTCAAATAGAATTGTTTAGGCCTGTAAATGAGGACACTAATTAGTTGTCGGTAATTGCGTTTATGTTCAATTATATAGTAAACTAACAAACATGAATAGTTTATGCGTTTATGTTCAATTTATAGTAAACTAACACACATTTTGTTCGTGAACGTCCTTCATAACGTTCATTTACGTGTGTTCGTTTACATTATAATAAATACATAAGTAGTTATAGTTATATACATATAAACATAAACATAAAGTAGTTATTTTTGAATGAAAAGTGGAGGGCAGATAGATGGATTTTTTTTGGATGAATCATGATGATTTATTTTTTTAAGAATCATGATGGGTATTTTGAATAATGTATACACATTTAAACCTTCTAATTTAGATGTCTTTTTGGATTAGACTTTTCTTTTTGTTTTTATGTTCGCTCTTTATGTGTTCGTTTAAATTTTAATACATGCCTAAATAGTTATATTTATAACAGTATACACATAAAAGTAATTATATTGGGATGAAACATGGATGGTGAATGGATTTGGATGAATCATGATGATTTATTTTGACATAATCATGATGGATATTTTGAATAAACCATGTACATTTATATCATTAATTTAATTAAACCCTCTGGCTTCTAATTAAATCTCCTAAGCAAAGCGCCTCACTTTGTCCCAAGCGAAACGCCTGGGTTAATTTTTTCAGGGAATCTCAGGCTTTGTGTCTAATCAGTCTGCAAAGCGCCTGGTATTCCATGCATCTATCTCGAAAGTTCTTCCCTTCGAGTTATGATTAGTACTAACAGCCTTCTTCTCAGGCTTTACAAGTTTCTTTCCAGTATCACCCTTCTTAGACCGAAATCTCATTCATACAGCTTCATCGGTCAGCATCTTAGTTAGGGATCTCACGTTCACAATAGTTGTCGGGTTTGTAGACAGTGGCGGACCCAAGATTTTTTTTCATGGGGTGCGGATTCATAGACATTATATAGGTCGTTTATCCATCAGGTGACCCGGGTTGGGTCGACTCGTATGCCAAAAATAATAATACTAAAATTATATAATCAACTAAAGGAAACCAAAAGCCCAAAAGTAATTTAAACGTCATTACATAAGCAAAACACACGGTCCGATATAATACTATACTTTAACCAGCCCTTATACGTATCATACCAAGTTTCTTTAAATCGTCTTAACTCAACACCAAAGATTGATTGTGGAAATTCTATACCTCGTGGTTGATATGGTCCTCTAAGTATGTATGCCCTTCTGATTTCGTCTCGTTGATTAACATTATATGATGAAATCAGTTTCTTATCGGCAGGATCCGTATGAAGAGTATCCAAGTCAACGAATTCAGGAGGGTTTTGAAGATAATTCTCCACTTTTCCTTCTAAGAAACCGTTCCATAATTATATTGCTCATCTAAAACAGAACCAAAATTACAATATAAAAACCTAAAACATAATCAAAATTACAATATAAAAACCTATAATAATATTGCTAATCTAGTCATCAAATAATATTCACAGAAAGAATCATGCCAATGACCTTATGGTAGGGTGGCACCCTCCTTGCTTTCCTTATGGGAGGTGGGGAGTTTGAGTCCTACCGGCACCAAAATGATGCTGGTGGGTTGAGTTTTTCCGTAGTGGGTCTTTGGGCGGCGGGTTTCCCCCGTGAACTGGTGTGAAATTACTGGTGGATCCGGGTTACTCTCGGGGTACTCCTTTGTCCAGTGGGTACTTTGAAAGTGCTCGGGATTGATTTGTTGGTTGTTCAAGAAAAATATTCACATAATCACATTTACCTAATTACCTTTTGGAGTTTTATTGTATTTGTTTAATTGTTTGTGAATTGTGACGGGTCAACGTCACATGTTCCTCTTCTTTGTTTAGCGATCGCCGATCAGAAGCAGGGAGGGAGACGGACAACTTTTTCTTTTTGTTTTTATTTGTTTAGCGCTCTTCTGGCTTTAGATTTATTGTTTTTTTTTTCATTTTAATCAATATTAAAACACATGTCGGCTTATTATAAACTTTGGGCTTGGGATCATTCTTGAAATTGGGCTACTAACTAATAAAATGGGCTAACTCTTAACATATAATTATATATTTTTTTCTTGAGGTCGGTTTCAAAAGTCTAAGGGGTGCGATTGAAAATATTCATGGGGTGCGGACGGGATGAACGCGCGTATATAACACTAAAAAAAATTTCAAGGTGGGCGCCCGCACCCTTTGGGCTTGCAATAGGTCCGCCCATGTTTGCAGAGGTAGCTGTTTTTTTCTAAGCAATGTTTATATGTATATAATTGGCGTTTACCGTGTTGGAAATGAACCTTATTCTCAAATGATGATAACCGTTATGTAATTTCAGGAAGATGATGTGTGAGCTACAAGATATTAAATACGAAAGAACTATTTGTATAAACTTGCTTTTTGTGTGTGATTTTATAGTTTCTATATGATGTTTATATTTACTACACAAAATCAGTGACTAACTTACACTGCTATTTTACTCATTTGTAACAGGACGCATGATTCTACAAATCAATTTATATGCCAAAATACATATTAATGCTTCATTCTTTTTTTTTTTTTGAAAGGAAAATTTCATTAAAAAAAACGCACAATTGGTCCTCAAAGCAAGGACCAACTGGCGACCCGAAAAAAACAACTCAATCCATGGGAAACACGTACCAACTAGACCATTCGACATCTTTCCATCTAGTCCTATTACAAATCCAAAAGAAAGTCGTATATTTGATAGTCTCCACGATCTCTATCGGACTTCGGATCTTGTTGTTAAAAATGTGATTGTTGCGCTCATTCCAAATCGTCCAAATGGTGGTGTACACAATACCTCTCAAGACCTTCTTCGCTTTCTTGGTTAACCGTTGAGCATCCGGAATCCTCACAACGTCTGCTACATCAAAAAGGATATTTGGAGATAAATGGCACCACTTTTCAATTCTGTACCATACTTCTTGAGCGAATGAACATCCCGTAAAAATGTGTAAACCCATTTCTGATTCATTGTGACAGAACGTGCAGTGATTTTGCTGAAGTCGAACGCCCCGTTTTATCAATTCAGTAATTGTGGGCATCCGGTTTAGCACCGCCCTCCATACCATGACTTTACATTTGAGAGGTACCCACACCTTCCATTTTATCATCGAGTTCTGCGCAGCCATTATCGAATCTGACAGCAAACTTTTGGCTGATTTAACCGTGAACAACCCATCATTTGCATACTTCCATTTCCAGCTATCCGCGCCACCTTTCCAATGGAAATCGTGAATTTCCGATAGCAACTGGAAAAGCTCTGCGACTTCTGCAGCTGTTGTGACATCCGTCACTTTCCTTTATTTTTTTTATATATAATAATAATAATAAAAATAATAATAAAAAAAATCATATTTTGTTTTATCAAAAGTTTCTTGACTAAACTATGAGCTCAAAAACAAACTAACCCAACCCAACCAAACATCCTAAGCCTGATCCACACTACTAAGCCCATCACTAGCCCAACAGATGTCCCAGCCCACCTGAAATCCGGCCCATTAACCAAGCCCAAACCCCCCTCCTTCAAATATGTTATAAAAAAAAGAATGTTCCACCCGGGTTTCGAACCCGGGCAACCTCAGTCACAAAGCACCACCCTTAACCACTTGAGCTAGCCTTGATTTTTGTTTATATTCCAACTCCATTTATATTAATACACACTTTCTTTTTCTTTTTTTTCTTCTTTCTTCTTCTCTGTTCGAAGCAGACAGCAGCAGCGAATTTTTTTATTTTTTTTTTCTTTTTCTCCTTTTAAACCTTTGATTTGGCCTAATTAACGCATGCTAATTATGAATTGACTTAGGAAACGTGATTTCCGGCTTTGACTGACCATAATACACGAAGATTTTGACCAATTGATACACAATTAACTCTAAAAACGCGTATAAACTTCAATGTATGGTCAACCTTACCATTTCTTCGTTTCTGTAATCCACACTATAAATTGGACCTATGCGAGTCTTCACAACTCGCCAATGATCCTTTCTCTACCTCCAATATTCTCCATTTCACTCTGTTTATCGCTTCACGATTCGTTGTTTGACTTTGAGCTTGACCGAGTAATCGTGCATCAAACGTGATTGTAAGTTTAATTATTTTTGTGGGTTTTGTTAATCGGCATCTGCACAATGTTTGCCCTATGGTTAATTAGATTAACATTGTGTAGATTGTCTGATTGGAAAAGCTAGGGCTTGTATGAATGTATTTGGGGAAAAACATTCAAACGCGTTTAAATATATATATTTAACAAACTGAAACCAAACACAACCACTGGTCTGGACCAAGTGGTTGTGCCTGGTACTCTTGAACCAGATTGCAAGGGTTCGAGTCCCACAAGCATCACCTTATTTTTTTTTTAAAGCTTAACTTATATATATATTCATTTATATATTTAAAATTCATTTTAAAATACCAAAACCCTTTTATAAATTCTACAAAAATTATATCATGTTGATCTGAGATAAAAATTTAACTTACAATTTTTAGTTTTCAAAAATTTATTTATTTAATATATATAATAAATAAATCAAGTTTATTCTATTTTATTTATAAAATTCCTTTAAAATATCAAAACGATCTTATTAATTTCCACAAAAATTATCCTAAGTTTTTATAACTTTAAACTTTTCAGAAGTGATTTTTAATTCTGAAAAATCATTTATTTTATATTTTTAATCAATTTTTGTTAGTTTTAATCATAATTAAATCATAATAAATTCATTTTACAATATTTTTATACCAAAATTTTACATAAATTATTTCTATTCATATAGAATTGAAATACAATTTTTGATTCAGAAATTCTTTGATTTTAATATTTTTAGATATTAAAGTCGTATTTTGACAATTTGAAATAATTAGATTAAATATTCTATTTTCAAGAAAATAATTTTATAAAAATTATTTTCATACTTAAAACCTCATGTTGTGATTATATTCAACTTAAAATTTTACAAAAAGACTTTTATTTATTTATTTACTAAAATTTCTTATATTTAATAAACAATTTGTTTATTAAACAAATAAACGTTATCCCCAATTCGAAGCCCTAGAAATACATATATCTTAGAGTTATTTCCCTTACACATTATCGAATACTTTAGGTTGATCATTTGGGAGTAATCTCAATTCATATTTCGTTGTCCAAGTCCAATTTCAAGTTATTACGTGAACTGTGAGTACTTCCTATCCCCTTTTTGCTTTTATTAATTTTTGGGGTGATACATGTACACTATTACAAATTTCAAATACAAGTTTACATTTTCACAATACAATTCTAGTACTATGTGCATTGCTTACAACGTGCTTTATGCTTAGACAATACATGTGGAATACATTTGTACTTAGTGAAATCATTAACATGGTACAAGCCGACCTTAACATTGGATAGCGCTATTTGGATTGACAACCCGCCTAGATTGATTCTCCCCCTTTTTCATCGGAGAATCCGTGGCCAGTGTTAAGTTATCATCCATTTATTGGTTGAGTACACTACAGTTCATACAGTACATTATACAGTCACAGGGTTGATTTCGCTCATTTGTTTGATACATGGTTTACATATTTGCACTGTAGCTTGCACTTGAATTGTATAACTTTTTGACCTACTATATATATCAAATCTAGGAATGCTCACCAACATTTCATATGTTGACCAAACCTATTTTTGTACATGTTTCAGGTGCAGTTTGATCTAGTGCTTTAGTAAGAGACATTTAGTGCTTTATTTCAATTCAGTTATTTCAATATTTACAATTCATTTAGACAATGTAATTTCCATTTCCATGTAAGACAATTTTGGATTATTCAATAATATTTACATTTTAGTACCACGAGCTTTTGAACAATCGTCACTACGTGGCACCTCGATGATTCCGCCATCGGTTGGGGTGTTACAGATTGGTATCAGAGCCATGGTTATAGGGAACTAGGTTATTAGATAAAAAGGCCTAGACTATAACCGAACTACAACTTGCATGCATAATATTTCCTGAATTACCCTACTCCTCATTTCTCCCTACTTTCCTCCTTCTATCTTTCCCTTCTTCTCTCTCTCTATTCTTCTTATCTTTCATCATGGTGCATAGAGATGGAGTACTACAGAGTATGGAAAGTTTACATCATCATGGAACGGGAACAGTACCTTTTATGAAGACACTCCTAGATATAATATCTACTCTTATTGTTACTCCTTCGAAGTTGTTGAACTTTAATGAGTGTGATAAGGACACGTGCAATCTGGAAGGGTGGACGCCTGTACACTGGGTTTTCTGGCATAGGCAAGCATAGCGCATAAATCCATTTACGGACCTGTTATGCTTACCTAGGGATTCCTGGAGTGAGTGTCCACTTATAGGCTAAAGCATGTCTTCTTTGATCACCATTGGGTTCAATTCCTTTGAAAAGTCAACGTCCTTGTTGAGCTTTATAGCTAGACAAGGGCACTCCAAGCATTTTGTACAAGTTTTTCCAATAATACTCTCTCCTTTCATATACAATATCCTATATATCATGATTTTCATACATTGCTTACAAGTTCATACTTTCATAATCATTTGTATAGTTATACATACACTCACATTTCCTAATCTCATGATTATTCATTGACTACCTCATAGATGTCTGCTCGCCGCATGCTCCGTGATGCCAGCCAACGCCCTGTTCGTGCTTCTGGACGACGTTCTGATCGTCGCCTCGCATCTTTAGTCGCCGAACAAATTGCTGCAGTGATCCTAAACCTTGTCAGTGAGATAACCCAGAATAGTAACAGTGCCAACACAGGAAGTACGACTCAATTTCGGTGCACTTTCAAACACTTTAACTCCTGCAACCCCACAAGATTCACTGGTGAGGAGGGTGCTACTGGCCTCCTCCAATGGTTTGAAAGCATGGAGAGTACTTTTGTGAACAGTGAATGCCCTGATGAACTCCGCGTTCGCTATGCTACTAGTGTCCTTCAAAAGGAAGCGTTAACCTGGTGGAATGGCGAAAAACGCAATCGAGGAGCTGATGTTGCTTTATCTTTATCTTGGGCTGAAGTTAAGGAACTCATGATCGCCAAATTCTGCCCGAGGAACGAAATCAGAAAATTGGAGGAAGAGTTCCATGGACTGAAACAAGACAGTGGTGAGAATCTAGCGTATAATACTCGATATCACGAACTTAGCATACTGGTTCCACACATGGTCACCCCGGTCTCTCGTGCAATTGAAAAGTATATCGAGGGATTACCAGACCTGATTCAAGACGTTGTCACTGGAAGCAAAGTCACTACGGTAGAAGAAGCCATCCAACTTGCAGCCACATTAACAGACAAACACGTAAGGAAAGGAAACTTGGTTAGGAAGGGCACCAAGACACCTACTGAGAAAACCACCAATACTGTTGAACAATCTAAGACTGTTTTAGCAAAGGCCGCCACTACTGCTTCGAACCCTAAGAAACGAATGGGCGATAATCTGAACCACACTGTTGTGGATCCTGTGACTCAGCCTCCTATCAAGAAAGCCTACACGGGAATCCATCCTCAATGCAACACCTGCAAATATCATCACCCTGCAAATCTTCCATGCCGTCAATGCACTAGATGTGGAAGGTTTGGACACTTTGTTACCACTTGTCGAGTAATGGTTGGGACACAGAGTAATCATCAAACAGCTGCCCAGGGACCACTACAGATTACTAACGGTAGGGCATGTTATCATTGTAGAGACCCTAATCACATGCTACCTCAATGTCCCAAATTGAACAATGTAAACCTGGTGGCACATGGACGAGCTTTCAATATCAATATCAACGAAGCAGACGATCAGGATGACGTTAATCCCACTGGTTAAGCCATGGATGAAACCTTCCCAAGATTCGAGAATCCAATACTCGTGTTTTCATTTTCTTGATCCTATTATCATTTTGTACCCAATTTTGTCGCACTCATTAGCATACAACATCTAGAAATTTCCTTGCATACTATTGTGTATTAACACAGATTGGAAATTTATCCTATTGATTACATTTATCTCTACCTTACATTCATTTGAAACGTTTGGATTTAATACTTGATCTTACAAAGCTTTTCTAAGATAAAAAAAAAACATCATTGCTTGATTGAAACTAGATTTTTCCCTTAATTTGACTACGCATTGAACATCTAATTATTCATGATACTCGTTAACATTTAATTATTCATGATAACACTTACACTTAATGGTTGTAGTACTTACAAACTTGCTTGCACAAACATACTATCAATTTGCAATCTATGTGAATAATAATTGTTGCACTTAATAGAGGTCATCATGCCTTTTTCAACAGTCGGGAGAGGCCCTACAACCTGCTCCACGACTGGTGGAGGCTATCGAACATACTCAACGATTGGTAGAGGTCACTATGCCTTTCAAACAGTCGGGAGAGGCCCTACAACCTACTCCACGACTGGTGGAGGCTATCGAACCTGCTCAACAATCGGTGGGGTCATAGAAGGACACAAAACCCTAATGTAAGGTAAATTGATGATTCCGGTCCGGAACGTAATCATGAATTTACAGGTACGTTAGGGTAGTGTGAAATTCTATTAGAGTTTTTGGTAGGCGTCCAGTACGTTTTCAAGGTATCAAAGGTGTGGTGGGTTAGCTGCGGTACACCCTGTATACAAACACTAATGATGCGTTGAAAGTGAGATTGGAAGTCGGACCAGGAACAAACTCTGGTTATTTGGTAGTCTATTTAGTCTTTCTGTAGATAATCAACACGTACATATATCTTAGGATTCCTAAAACTTGAAATTTATTGATTTACTAGATTCTTATTCTCTTTACTATTCGAGACGAACCTAATCCAATTCTTAACTCACACCTATCAAACCCCTTGTCCAGATCATTCGAATTTTCCAAACCACAGTTATCTTAATTTTTACCCAAGCATCCATAACCCTATGTTTCTAATAACTTCGGGACGAAGTTTCTAAAAGTAGGGGATGCTGTGACATCCGTCACTTTCCTTTATTTTTTTATATATAATAATAATAATAAAAAAAATCATATTTTGTTTTATCAAAAGTTTCTTGACTAAACTATGAGCTCAAAAACAAACTAACCCAACCCAACCAAACATCCTAAGCCTGATCCACACTACTGAGCCCATCACTAGCCCAACAGATGTCCCAGCCCACCTGAAATCCGGCCCATTAACCAAGCCCAAACCCCCCCTCCTTCAAATATGTTATAAAAAAAAGAATGTTCCACCCGGTTTCGAACCCGGGCAACCTCAGTCACAAAGCACCACCCTTAACCACCTGAGCTAGCCTTGATTTTTGTTTATATTCCAACTCCATTTATATTAATACACACTTTCTTTTTCTTTTTTTTCTTCTTTCTTCTTCTCTGTTCGAAGCAGACAGCAGCAGCGAATTTTTTTATTTTTTTTTCTTTTTCTCCTTTTAAACCTTTGATTTGGCCTAATTAACTCATGCTAATTATGAATTGACTTAGGAAACATGATTTCCGGCTTTGACTGACCATAATACACGAAGATTTTGACCAATTGATACACAATTAACTCTAAAACGCGTATAAACTTCAATGTATGGTCAACCTTACCATTTCTTCGTTTCTGTAATCCACACTATAAATTGGACCTATGCGAGTCTTCACAACTCGCCAATGATCCTTTCTCTACCTCCAATATTCTCCATTTCACTCTGTTTATCCCTTCACGATTCGTTGTTTGACTTTGAGCTTGACCGAGTAATCGTGCATCAAACGTGATTGTAAGTTTAATTATTTTTGTGGGTTTTGTTAATCGGCATCTGCACAATGTTTGCCCTATGGTTAATTAGATTAACATTGTGTAGATTGTCTGATTGGAAAAGCTAGGGCTTGTATGAATGTATTTGGGGAAGAACATTCAAACGCGTTTAAATATATATATTTAACAAACTGAAACCAAACACAACCACTGATCTGGACCAAGTGGTTGTGCCTGGTACTCTTGAACCAGATTGCAAGGGTTCGAGTCCCACAAGCATCACCTTATTTTTTTTTTAAAGCTTAACTTATATATATATTCATTTATATATTTAAAATTCATTTTAAAATACCAAAACCCTTTTATAAATTCTACAAAAATTATATCATGTTGATCTGAGATAAAAATTTAACTTACAATTTTTAGTTTTCAAAAATTTATTTATTTAATATATATAATAAATAAATCAAGTTTATTCTATTTTATTTATAAAATTCCTTTAAAATATCAAAACGATCTTATTAATTTCCACAAAAATTATCCTAAGTTTTTATAACTTTAAACTTTTCAGAAGTGATTTTTAATTCTGAAAAATCATTTATTTTATATTTTTAATCAATTTTTGTTAGTTTTAATCATAATTAAATCATAATAAATTCATTTTACAATATTTTTATACCAAAATTTTACATAAATTATTTCTATTCATATAGAATTGAAATACAATTTTTGATTCAGAAATTCTTTGATTTTAATATTTTTAGATATTAAAGTCGTATTTTGACAATTTGAAATAATTAGATTAAATATTCTATTTTCAAGAAAATAATTTTATAAAAATTATTTTCATACTTAAAACCTCATGTTGTGATTATATTCAACTTAAAATTTTACAAAAAGACTTTTATTTATTTATTTACTAAAATTTCTTATATTTAATAAACAATTTGTTTATTAAACAAATAAACGTTATCCCCAATTCGAAGCCCTAGAAATACATATATCTTAGAGTTATTTCCCTTACACATTATCGAATACTTTAGGTTGATCATTTGGGAGTAATCTCAATTCATATTTCGTTGTCCAAGTCCAATTTCAAGTTATTACGTGAACTGTGAGTACTTCCTATCCCCTTTTTGCTTTTATTAATTTTTGGGGTGATACATGTACACTATTACAAATTTCAAATACAAGTTTACATTTTCACAATACAATTCTAGTACTATGTGCATTGCTTACAACGTGCTTTATGCTTAGACAATACATGTGGAATACATTTGTACTTAGTGAAATCATTAACATGGTACAAGCCGACCTTAACATTGGATAGCGCTATTTGGATTGACAACCCGCCTAGATTGATTCTCCCCCTTTTTCATCGGAGAATCCGTGGCCAGTGTTAAGTTATCATCCATTTATTGGTTGAGTACACTACAGTTCATACAGTACATTATACAGTCACAGGGTTGATTTCGCTCATTTGTTTGATACATGGTTTACATATTTGCACTGTAGCTTGCACTTGAATTGTATAACTTTTTGACCTACTATATATATCAAATCTAGGAATGCTCACCAACATTTCATATGTTGACCAAACCTATTTTTGTACATGTTTCAGGTGCAGTTTGATCTAGTGCTTTAGCAAGAGACATTTAGTGCTTTATTTCAATTCAGTTATTTCAATATTTACAATTCATTTAGACAATGTAATTTCCATTTCCATGTAAGACAATTTTGGATTATTCAATAATATTTACATTTTAGTACCATGAGCTTTTGAACAATCGTCACTACGTGGCACCTCGATGATTCCGCCATCGGTTGGGGTGTTACAGCTGTGTTTGGTGCCGATCGCCACTCCCACGACAAAGTCTTAATTCCCCCCATTACCGAAATTCTATTGGCAACTGTCACCCATTTATTCCTTTCGAACTTGAATAGATTAGGAAACGCCAATCTGAGAGGTTCGTCTCTAAGCCACGGGTCACCCCAAAAATTAATAGACGTGCCTTCACCAAGATCACCACCAAAAAAGGAGTATAAATTTGACCCGTTTTGAAGTTTTCTTTCGCCGATTTTTACTATTCGTTTCCAACACCAATTCGAGGAGGCTGTACATGGGAGCAAAGCCCAAGGTCGACTATTTCCATGACAACCCATTATGATTTTCTTCCAAAGGCCATTTGCATCCGTTTTGAATCTCCAAGTCCATTTTAACAAAAGCGCATCATTAACATCTTGTAACCGAGAAACTCCCAAGCCTCCTTTCTTTAAAGGCGTAGTAACAAGATCCCATGAAACCCAATGAATCTTTTTTTCAACGCTAGCACTGGCCCACAAAAAACGACACATGATAGATTCAATGGAATCAATGACGGCCTTATTAATGCTTCATTCAGTTGATTTTACTATAGTTTGGAGCCATGACTTTAAAGATATGATTATGCAATTTATTAGTCTTGTTCTCTACGATATCAAGAAAAAATGAAGTATGCTAATAATATACAAAATCATAATGAGATTTATAATTTTAAGCAGCAGGTAGTAAATTGCATAATCATATAATGAATCTGGTCTTACCCTTGCAATGTTAGTATTGATGTATTTACCTAAACAGTTACATGAATGATTTTCGCTGTTTTCTGATTCTTTTAATGAAGTTGGTTATTAACGAATGGTTACGTTTCTCTTTTGCTAAGAGTATTGTTAAGTTTTACTAAATAAACTTTTTTATAATTTATTATTTAAAAAAGTTATAAAAAAACTTATTTTCTAATAAACTTATTTTCGTGAAGGTTGTGCTTCAATGCAGTCTTGGGGGAGCATAAGAGTGTGACTCTTTTGAGGAAGACGGGTAGCAAAAAAAATTTGTAACACCCCAACCGATGGCGGAAACATCGAGGTGTCACGTAGTGACGATTGTTCAATAGCACATGGACTAAATTGTAAATATAACAGCAAACAAACTTTCATTATCCAAAAGGAAATACAAAAGTCTTAATAAAAATCTCAAACATAGATAAATAAATATTCAATCTTTTATTTAAGCACTAGGCCCAGCCTAAGCGTGAAAGCATGTAATATCAAACGTCACCTGAAACATGTACAAACAATTTTGTCAACACATATTATGTATTGGTGAGTACATCCGTTTGATATATATAGTATAAAACGTTTCGCAATTCATGTGTTGTATACCGTTTGCAAATATGTAAATAGTAGTATCAGTCAAAACCAAGCCTATGAATAATGACTAACACATGACTAACAAGTTGAATAATGAATTAACAAGACAATGACCAAGATTCTCTCAACAGAGTCTCAAGGGGGTATACCATAGTACTATTCATTGAAATGCTAGGCCGCCCAGCGGTTAATGATTTTAACAAGCATAAATACACACCAAATCACATAAGGCAAACACACATGAGAATTGCATTAAGTATAGGAATAACATTTGATTATAGAGTACATGAGTAGCCCCAAAATATTAAAACATGAAAAAGGGGAAAGATATACTCACAGTTTCGCTAAGTGTAAATTCCGAGAAAGTTCGTCGTAAATGCTTAAGAATTCCGAAGAACTCAACCTATATATAAAATACTAATGAGGAAAATGACTTAAAAGTCTAAGGCAACCAACATCTAAGGCATTAGGGCTTGCTAGACTCGTATGGGAAAGATGAAGTTTTTAATAATAACTTGAACAATAGTTTTGAAATAAATATATCACGATTAATTTAATAAGTGACTAAAACACTTATGTATTCCACATTTAGAAATATTTTCTATTTTATAGAAAAATAACCACAAAATAGATTTTATGATTTATATTTAATTAAACAATTTATTATATCTAATTTGAATATAAATAGAATAAATAATACGAAATATGATCCCAAAATGATATTATTATGAGAAATAATTATTTGATGATGTGAAATACTAAAAATAATATTTCCATAGTTTCTTTTAATTTATTTGCATTTAAAACATATTTAATAAGTTTAAATAGTGTTTTTATGATTAAAAATAGTAAAAATAATAAAAATAATCATTTTCTGGGAAATTATATTTTATTTCAGTTTATTATTCATAAAAAAAAATCTCCAAAAAATTTAAGGTTAAAATCACTTAAAATGAATTTTTAATCATTTATTTATGATTAAAACAATTTAATTCAAGAAAAATACGAAAATAATGTTTTTTCCAAAAAACAAAATATGACAATTTTCTTTAGGATGTCAAGATGCTTCCCCTAAATTTTCATAATTTTTGGAGTAAAAATGAATTTTCTATGAATATTTTATGTTTATGACTAATATATATTTAAAAAAAATAATAATAATGTAAAAGGAAAAAGGACAAGGAAGGAAAAAAAAACACTTAGAATTGATGCCTCATGGGGGACTCGAACCTGGGTCCTTCCCTTGCGAAACCAACCACCCAACCACTAAGCTATGAACTATACTTGTTAGTTTGTTTGAAAGATAAAGATTTTTAACACACTTTACAATCATCATCTTCCCCAAACTTACTAACATAAACCCTAACCCCAATTCTAAAACAATCAAGCACGATTCAACACGATTAAGCGTCTGAACCATAGGGCTTTTGTTTAGGGATGAATGAAGAACAAAATGGCATGAAAAATTAGAACTCACAAGGCGTAATGAAGTCGCAAATTGAGCTCTAAGAGCCGAAAAGAATTTCGCCAATTGAACGTTTTCTGGACAGTTTTTCTTAGAACTTTTTGGTGGGTTTTGAAGGGAAATAGTGCAGAAAACTAATGCTTCATTCGGTATTTAAAATGATCTTGTAAAAGTGGCGTTTCACCAATTATTAAAATTCCGGCGGTTACTAGTAAGAACACGAATTCAAGGTGCTTAAAAACGCATTCTTTGGCTTATTTAAGAGAGGGAAAACGTAAAGTTGAAGTGGAGAAACGTAACCCAATGATTTAATTGTGTTGAAACGCGTCAAAACACCATTAATTAACCTCGCCGGAGTGAGTTTCCGGTCGCCGGATTTGCGGCCGGAATCTGGCTGTTTGTTTTTTTTTCCTTTTTAAAACTTTGCAAGAATGGCAGATTCAACCCCTCAAGTTAGTTTGGTTAGTTTACACAATTATTTCCTTATAAAACTTAACCAAAGTTTAGTTTTTCTAACCAAAACCTTTTTAAACTCTAAAACTATACATTTTTTTCATCTTTTATAAAATTCACCAAATATTATTAGTTTTTATTTTTTTTCCCGTAAAACTTAGGCGTTTTCCAACGTCCCTCGACACGTTTATTAGAATTGTAACAATAACACCTATATATAACAAAGGTGTAACGATTAAAACAACGCAAGTTTTATTACAATTTCAAAAGACGAACACGGGGTTTAAAATGTAAATACGATAAAGTTAATAAATTACGCAAATGTTACAGTCTCCCCTACTTTAGGAAATTTCGTCTCGAAATTATTTCAAGTGGAGGTCTCTGTAAAGAGATGAGGGTACTTCGTCTTCATTTGGTCTTCACGTTCCCAAGTAAATTCTAGGCCACGTTTAGACTCCCAACGAACTTTGACAATAGGAATACGACTACGCTTAAGAGTCTTGACTTCACGATCCATAATTTCCACGGGTTTCTCCGTGAAACGCATCGATTCGTCAACTTGATTATCCTCTAGTGGAACATGTAAATTCTCATCCGCCAGACACTTTTTCAAGTTCGTTACATGGAAAGTAGGGTGAACGTTGTTGAGTTCGTCGGGAAGGTCTAGCTTGTAAGCCACTTTTCCAACTCTTTCCAAAATTTTAAATGGGCCTACATATCTTGGAGCAAGCTTTCCCTTTTTCCCGAACCGAAATACGCCTTTCCAAGGTGAAACCTTAAGAAGGACCATGTCACCAACTTGAAATTCCAAGGGTTTACGCCTTTGATCAGCGTAACTCTTCTGTCTACTCTGAGCTGCTAGTAAGGATCCACGAATAACCGCAATTTTGTCTGTTGTTTCCTGGACAAGTTCAGGACCGGTAATTAGAGTATCACCGACCTCGCTCCAGCACACAGGAGAACGGCATTTGCGACCATAAAGGGCCTCGAAAGGTGCCATACGGATACTGGCATGATAGCTATTGTTATACGAAAACTCAACCAGAGGCAAGTGTGAATCCCAATTACCACCAAAATCTATGACACAAGCCCGAAGCATATCTTCTAATGTTTGAATAGTACGCTCCGTTTGATGTAACACCCCAACCGATGGCGGAATCATCGAGGTGCCACGTGGTGACGATTGTTCAAAAGCACATGGTACTAAAATGTAAATATTATTGAATAAACCAGAATTGTCTTACATAATAATGGAAATTACATTGTCTAAATGAAATGTAAATATAGAAATGACTGAAATAAAATAAAGCGCTAAAAGTCTCTTGCTAAAGCATTAGATCAAACTGCACCTGAAACATGTACAAAAATAGGTTTGGTCAACATAAGAAATGTTGGTGAGCATTCCTAGTTTTGATATATATAGTAGTTTAAAAAGATATACAATTCAAGTGCAAGCTACAGTGCAAATATGTAAACTATGTATCATACAAATGAGCGAAATCAACCCTGTGACTGTATAATGTACTGTATGAACTGTAGTGTACTTATCCAATAAATGGATAATAAGCTTAACAATGGCCACGGATTCTCCGATGAAAAAGGGGAGAATCAATCTAGGCGGGTTGTCAATCCAAATAGCGCTATCCAATGTTAAGGTCGGCGTGTACCATGTTAATGATTTCACTAAGTACAAATGTAATCCACATGTATTGTCTAAGCATAAAGCACGTTGTAAGCAAGGCACATAGTACTAGAATTGTATTGTAAAAATGTAAATTTGAATTTGAATTTGTAATAGTGTACATGTAACACCCCAAAAATGTATAAAAGCAAAAAGGGGTAGGAATACTCACTGTTTACGTAATAGCTTGTAATGGAACTGGACAACGAAATATGCGTTGGAAATATTCCAAAGAATCAACCTAAAGAATTTAATAATGTGTAAGGAATAACTCTAGGATACATGGAATTCTAGGGTTTCGTATTGGGGATAAACGTTTATTTGATTAATAAATAAATTGTTTATTAAAATATAATAAATTAAATAAATAAATAGATAAAAGTCTTTTTGTAAAACTTTAAGTTAAACATTGTCATAACATAAGATTTTGGTTATGAAAATAATTTTTATAAAATTATTTTCTTGAAAATAGCATATTTACTTTAATTATTTCAAATTGTCAAAATATGACTTTAATATCTAAAAATATTAAAATTAAAGAATTTCTGAGTTAAAAATTGTATTTCAGTTCTAGATAGTTAGAAATAATTTATATAAAATTTTGGTGCAAAAATATTGAAAAATAAATTTATTATGATTTATTTATGATTAAAACTAACAAAAAATTAATTAAAATATAAAAAGGCCGGTTTTTCAGAATTAAAAATTGTTTCTGAAATGTTTATGAATATACAAGTTTAGGATAATTTTTGTGAGATTTAATAAAATCGTTTAGATATTTTTATAGAATTTAATAAATATAAATGAATAAACTTGTATTATTAATAATATATATTAAATAAATTATTTTTGAAAAACTAAAAATTGGGTAATGAACTTTATCATTAGAAGATCATATGATAATTTTTGTAGAATTTATAAAGCACTTTTAGTATTTAAAATTGATTTTAGAAGATTTAATGTATTAAATATATATATAAAAGTGACAAAAAAAATACTTGTTGGTTATGGGAATCGAACCCGGGCCTCTGGCCGGTTCGGGTTTTATCACAAGCGTGGCCACCAACTGAGCCACACCCTGAGAACGGAATATATTAGATTTAAATTGATTACATAGGTTTAATAGTTTAATTGAAAAAGAAAAGAGAAATAAAATGTATAAGTGGGATTCGAACCTGGCCACTGGGCCGGTTCGTTTCCTTGGCCTATGCGTGCAAACCAACTGAGCTGATCAGTTGGTTGTGTTTCTTTTCCCTTCAATTTAATTATATACCTAACTGATTCAACGTGTTCTTCCCCAAACCTTACCAACCCGTGCCCTAATCCACAAATCATTACGATTGGTGATCATTAGCCTCTGAAACCTTAGGGCTAATGATCACAAGGTGCCGATTAAGAGAACCCACAAAGAAAAAGGAACTTACAAGCCTCGTGAACGGGTCTGCGAGTTCGAACAAGAATGCTAAAAAAACGACTTGAATAGCTTCAATACTGGATTTAAAACAGAAAATTGGTTGTGGGAAAGTGATAATCGGCGCTTAGAGACGATGTGGGTACGTTCAATTTATAGTATAAGAGTTGGATTGAAGATTTGGTAAGTTTGACTCGTTGAAGAGGGTGACGCGGCAATTGGCTCATTTTAGGAATGTTTTGACTGAATAACTTTGTGTAAATGGTGCGACTTTGGTCAATCCATCACTACCTTTCCATAATCAGATTGATTAACGCGTTTAGGGGATTGATTGATGATGATGAACGCGTCAGTTGACTTTTTCAAGTCAACTGGTCTGAAATAAACATAGTATAAGATAATAAAGCATGAGATTCAAACAGATGTGTTGATGTAGCCTAGTTGGTTGAAGTATGTAATGAACCGGCTTGGGACGCGGGTTCGAACCCCGTCCCAAGCATTTATTTTTAGACAAGGTTTTATATATAATATTATTATTATTATCCTACATTATAATTAAACGAACACGAATATATCACAAAATAATTTTTAAACGTTCGAGAATAAGGAAGATGTCGCGTTTTTATTAATTGTGGTATAACGTACATATAATCATAAAAAGAAATACAACGAAAAGTGACGGATGTCACATTTGACCATCTGTTTGAGGATGGTATGCCGTGCTAATATTTAGTTTAGTTCCCAACGCGTCATGCAGAGTTTGCCAGAATGGCTACTCATTTGAGTTGAGAGGGGTGCTTGAAGCTTGGACACAGGTCTGGAGGTTAATGGTGAAAAACCCAGAGCAAAACCACACTACCCTTGAACACTTAGAGGGTCACATGTATGCTAGAAGGCTTTTTGTAGATGAGAGACAACTGGTCGGGCAGAGAATGACATTCCCAAGCGTAACATCTGGAGAATGCTCGTTTCAAAGAACCCGGAGAAAAAGACTACCCTGAAAGATGTACACAATGCGGCTCAGATTATCAATGCTGAAAAGGGAGTTGGTCCCAAATGTGAAATGCCGCACCTCGAATCCTTTCTGTCCGATAGAGGATTCACCTACTACACGCGTGCAAATGAGACCACGAAGGCCCTCACAGATATTTTCTTCGTTCACAGACATTCATTTACTATGTGGTGCGCATTCCCGCATGTGCTGATGATTGACGCCACCTACCAAACAAACGTGTACAATATGGCGTTTGTTCAGGTTGTGGGTATGGCGTCGACAAACCAGTCGTTTTCGGTTGCCCATGCGTTTCTTTCTTCTGAGAAGGTTGGTAACTTCGTTTGGCTGTTGGAGATGCTAAAGAACATGCTGGTAGGCTGTATGGAGCCGCAAGTGATTGTGACCGACAAGGACCTTGCGCTAATGAACGCGTGTGATCAGATTTTCCCAAAGGCGTACAAGTATCTCTGCCGGTTTCATATTTCGCAGAATATCAACAAGAACAGCAAGAATAAGTTCACGGATAAGGAGTGGAAGGAATTTGTGCGAACGTTTTGGTGGTTGTGTGACTCTTCGACTGAAGATCTATACGAATATAATTTGTCACAATTTCAGTCATATCTGGAAAAGATGGATCGTCAACGTGAGTACTTTTACATAATGACATACATACTTGTTTACACATACACGCCTGACAAGTTATGCTTATATTTTTCAGAGGTTTTTTACTACACGAAGAA
This sequence comes from Ambrosia x helenae, assembly GCA_030844895.1. Taxonomy (NCBI): domain Eukaryota; kingdom Viridiplantae; phylum Streptophyta; class Magnoliopsida; order Asterales; family Asteraceae; genus Ambrosia; species Ambrosia x helenae. The sequence continues at coordinate 81,526,693 of CM061234.1, read as the reverse complement.
TAACTGGATGGACCCATACCGTCATAAGTTTGTGTCTGCATGGACTAACGAAACGCTGAACTTCCGCCATACCACAACCAACAGAGTTGAGGGCATGCATGCAAAAATAAAAACTTACTGTCCAGGCAGTCGCAACTCGTTGTTGTCAATTGTGAAGTCCGTCGATAATATGGTTGATAAGCAATATAAAGACATTAAAAAAGGTTTTAAAGAGAGCCAAAGAAAGGCGATGAACCACCACAAGAGGCAGCCATTGCTTGATAAGTTACTTCGGAAGGTTAGCAAACATGCTCTCGACCTCATATACAGCGAGTTCGAACGTTTTCAAACGTCCATGCGCACATACCATAACACTTGTGGATGCCAGCTTTTTAAAAGTTGTGCTTTGCCATGTGCCTGTCGTCTCGAGAAGTTACAAGCTGATGGTAATTAATACTAGTGACCATATGATTTTACTACATAATTTATTACATGGTTTAACTTTCTAACACATGTTATCGTTTTCAGGTCATGAAATCCATTTGTTCTCGATAGACTTGTTCTGGAGGAAGCTTGGCTTCAAACCTGCGAAAATTGGTTGCGAAGATATAAATGTAGATGAGGTGTGGGCAACATTAAGGGAAACAATTGACACAAAACCGATTTTTGCCCAATTAACCTACCTAGACATATTTGCGCAAGTCGTCACAGGCAACTACTCCCCCAACAAACCGCCTGTTGTGCAAAAGAAAACTCGTGGTCGTCCAACCAAGAAACAGCAAGAACAGAAGAGAGAACGATTTGCGAGAAAAAGCTTGCATATGCCGGATGAAGAATGTGGGCCTAACCAGGAGCCTGACTTTCCCCGGCACAGCTCTTTCATACCATCACAAGAGGAGCTCGTACGACCTTCCCAGTCCCAGCCTGGCATTCCTTACCAGCCTCACCGTCACAGCTCTTACATACCGTCAACGTCCCAGGCGAAAAGCATTTGGGACAAATTCGATTTCCGGTTGCTTCCACGGACAATAAAGACAGAGAACTTAGTAAGGAAATATGGGGATAAAATTCCATCTGTGTTTCACCCATATATATCCCAAATAAAGGATGTGAAACCAGATGGTCATTGCGGGTTTCGAGCGGTAGCTGTGGGGTTAGGGTTGGATCAACACGAGTTTTTGAATGTCCGGTCTCAAATGCTAAGAGAGTTGCGCAATTACCCTACCTTCTGGAAGGACATCTTTGATCCACATGACGAAGGGCATTATGATCGTCTTGTAGAGAGCATAAAATTTGAAGGGGTGGAAACGCACCACGTAAGAATTGGATGGTGGTTCCAGAGTCGGCATTTCTCGCTACACATAGGTGGGGTATTGTTGTTCATACACTTGACATTCGGGGCAGTGATACAGTTTTCCCTCTATATATAGGCCCAGAATGTTAAGAAAAACCTATTTTAAAGGTAGTAGTTTGCTTTATTGATGACCATTACATCAACTTAACGCTTGAGGGATCGTATCCAATGCCTCCACCGAATCCAGCTTGGATCGCTAACAGAAATGAAGATGACGCGAAATGGGAAACTGAATACAGATATCAAATCAATGAGTACAAAGAACTAGTTTTCCCGAAGCCAAACGAAAATTCGGATATACAAGATATAGATTAGATATGTGAAATTTGTAAAAATATTATAATTGTATTGATTGTGTTTATGTTATTGAGAATTAAAAAAATTCGTTCTTGGCAAATGTTAACCCATGTAATTGGGATTGGGTTGTTATGGGTTCGTTAACGGAAGGTGAGTTCAAAACCGCAACGGATCATTACCGGGCGGTCAGTTCGAAACCGGTACGGGTGGATAACTGGCGGTCAGTTCGAAACCGGTACGGTTTGTTACCGGGCGGTCAGCTCGAAACAGGTACGGTTCGTTACCGGTACGGATGGATAAAGGGCCGGTCAGTTCGAAACCGGTACGGATGGATAACGCGCCGGTCAGTTAGAAACCGGTACGGTTCTTACCGGGCGGTCAGTTCGAAACCGGTACGGGTGGATAACGGGCCAGTCAGTTCGAAACCGGTACGGTTCGTCACCGGGCGGTCAGTTCGAAACCGATACGAATTGCTTAGGGGCCGGTCAGTTCGAAAACCGTACGGGTGGATAACGGGCTGGTTAGTTCAAAACCGGTACGGGTGGATAACTGGCGGTCAGTTCAAAACCGGTACGGTTCGTTACCGGGCGGTCAGTTCAAAACCGGTACGGATGGATAACGAGCCGGTCAGTTCGAAACCGGTACGGTTCGTTACCAGGCGGTCAGTTCGAAACCGGTACGGATGGATAACAAGTCGGTCAGTTTGAAACCCGTACGGGTGGATTACTGGCGGACAGTTCGAAACCGGTATGGGTGGATAACTGGCGGTCAGTTCGAAACCGGTACGGTTTGTTACCGGGTGGTCAGCTCAAAACCGGTACGGTTCGTTACCGGTACGGATGGATAACGGGCCGGTCAGTTCGAAACCGGTACAGATGGATAACGAGCTGGTCAGTTAGAAACCGGTACGGTTCGTTACCAGGCGGTCAGTTCGAAACCGGTACGGGTGGATACTGGGCCGATCAGTTCGAAACCGGTACGGTTCGTCACCGGGCGGTCAGTTCGAAACCGGTACGGATTGCTAAGGGGCCGGTCAGTTCGAAACCTGTACGTGTGGATAACAGGCCGGTCAATTCGAAACCGGTACGGGTGGATAACTGGAGGTCAGTTCGAAACCGGTACAGTTCGTTACCGGGTGGTCAGTTCGAAACCGGTACGGATGGATAACGAGCCGGTCAGTTAGAAACCGTTACGGTTCATCACCGGGCGGTCAGTTCGAAACCGGTACGGGTGGATAACGGGCCAGTTCGTTACCGGGCGGTTAGTTTGAAACCGGTACGAATGGATAACGAATCAGTTAGTTTGAAACCCGTACGGGTGGATAACAGGCCGGTCAGTTCGAAATCGGTACGGGTAGATAACTGGCGGTCAGTTCGTTTAATTGATGGGATGTGTTATCTGAAAACCACAAACGAGCAATTAAGCGTACCGAAACACGTTAAACAGAGTCTGGAACTCCATGATATCGATTAGACACGTAAAATTATAATTTTTATAAAAAAACCGGTATCCATTGTATAGTCTGTATATGACGTACAACGATTTATGAATGTTCTTTAAACGCGGATGTTGATACCGAAAATCACAAACGAGCAATTACACGTACTGAAACGCGTTAAACAGAGTCTGAAACTCCAGGATATCGATTACAAATGCAAAATTTGTATATAAAAAAATGGTATCGATTGTAGAGTCCTTGTATGATGTACAACGATTTATGAATGTTCTTCAAACTCAGATGTTTCTATCGAAAACCACAAATGCGCAAGAAACGAACCGAAACGCAACGAACGAAATTTTTTTGGATTTAATACAATATTAAAGGATTAGAAATGAATTAAAAAAAATTAATCGACCAAAACCATTTAAAATGAATTAAAACAATAATTTTTTTTTTAAAACACTGAAGCACCTCGCTTTGGCGAAACCGAGGCGCCTGAAGGTGACTTATGGTATTCGAAGCGCCTCGCTTTGGCCAAAGCGAGGTGCTTCGTTTTGGGTTTAAAAGCCAAAGCGAGGTCAGAGCCGCCTCACTTGGCTCTTCTTCTCCACACACACACACATAAATCGTACCGTTTTCGAACGAAGGCTCGGGCTCGTATTCTCGGTCAAGGATCTTCGGACACACACACGGTAAGTTATTATTTCATGTTATTATTGATTTGGGGCTCGATTGGGGTGGTTCGTTGGGGAAGACGACCAAAGCGGCTCGCTTTGTTTATTATTATTATTACTACGATTATTATTATTATTATTATTATTATTATTATTATTATTATTATTATTATTACTAGGATTATTAGGGTTATTATTATTATTATTATTATTATTATTATTATTGTTATTATTATTATTATTATTACGATTATTATTATTATTATTATTACGGTTATTATTATTATTATTACGATTATTATTATTATTATTATTACGATTATTATTATTATTATTATTATTATTATTATTGTTATTATTATAATTATTATTATTACGATTATTATTTATTATTTTTATTATTTTTACGATTATTATTATTATTACGATTATTATTATTATTATTATCATCATTATTATTATTATTACGATTATTATTGTTATTATTATTATTACGGTTATTATTATTATTATTATTATTATTATTATTACGATTATTATTATTATTATTATTATTATTATTATTATTATGTTTCCGAAAACTCCAAAACCCAATACCGATAAAGATACTGAAAAACATACGGTACGGTATCGGTTCGGTATCAGTACCGTACCGATACCGAAAATATCAAAACCGAAAACCTCTAAATGTGGATACCGATACTGAACACCCTCGGTTCGGTACGGGATCGGGATCGGTATCGGTTCGGTATTCGGGTTATATGCAGAAGAACCTTATAAAACCAGGGTCTAATTTTGTTGAATATGCAGAAGACTGGCCTCGACCTGGTATGATGGTCAGTCTTTTGCATATTTAACAAAATTAGCACCCGACTTATAGCGTTATTCCATTAGTTATTAATTTCTTCTTCACCCGGTTCTACAGCCATAGGGCGTCTTTTGGGTCCACGTTGGCTTTTCGGATCAGGTCCTGGCCCATCTTGTAGATGTTCCCGTCCTTGATACAAAAGTCAATGTGGAACCAAAGACTCCATAGGGTTGCCAAGATGGACGAAGAGAATATGGATAAACTAAATGGAAGAACCTTATAAATCGGGTGCTAATTTTGTTGAATATGCAGAAGACTGACCATCATACCAGGTCGATTTCGGTCTTCTACGTATTCAACAAAATTAACACTTATTATTAATATTGCTACTGTTCATTATTATTATGCTTACTGTTATTATTATTATTATTATTATTATTATTATTATTATTATTACTGTTATTACTGTTATTACTGTTCATTATTATTATGCTTACTGTTATTATTATTATTAATTATTATTACTCAAAAATTATTGTTTACATAGATATGGATCCAGGATTTTTTGAGGGGGCTTATGGTGGTGGAGAAGACGCTGGGTCATCTGCGCCGCCACAGAGGGGTCGACAAGCTCCACCACCGGACCCTTTAAGGGACCACCCGGACCTAGAGTTTGAGGACCATCATAAGGATGCGCGGCGCAATTGCGAGAAGCTGCGTCAAATGGCTGTCGACCCTCAGATGTACATCAGTTGGGATCTTCTGGATAAGGTCGGCGAAACCGGGAGGGCGAACGACATAGTGGGGTTTGACACTCCATGGCGTCGTCTCTTTGACATAGCCAAGGAGGAATCTTACCGGGAGTTGACGATCGAGTTTCTGTCATCGTTCGAGGTACTGGATCCGTCCCAAAACCCGAACCCAGCTCAGAATTTTCTCCCCATTCGATTTCTGTTGGCGAGGCAATGGCAGGAGATGACCCATGAGGTATGTTATTTCAAGTATCTGTCATTTTATTATTATGTTCCCAAAAGTTGTTAATATTTACAATTATTTTTTGCAGGAATTTGCTGTTGCTTCGGGGTTATACACAGCGGCGGAGACTGATACTGGTTTGTACCGGGATGCTGTAAAGATGTTGGATAGGCCGACCCTGGTCAGTTTTTGGAGCTACATTGCCACTTCGCACTATGGTGCGAATATGGCAAAGGCGACGTCGATTAGGCACCCCCTGTACTATTATTTGCACCATGCGATCACCACCTCTATCACAGCACGGGGGAGCAGCCGGGAGAAGGTCAACCAAATTGACCTTTTCTTTTTATACTGTCTGATTATGCGGCAGCCGTGCAACCTAGCCACGTCCCTGGTGGAGTACTTTCAGTGTGCGCACAAGCGCCAGGCTCGTGCATGTCACACCCTCAAATTTCCACTGCGGGGTTTATACCGCGAGGCGCGTGACATACCAGGATCCCATAGCCATAAGTCACAGGAACGAACTCTAAATGCCCAAACCATTTAGTTCGTTTTCAAAAACCAAGTTTAGTTAAGCTGCGGAAGCGTAAACCAAATTTAAACCTTTTAAAACCATGCGCAAAGCAACGCACCCAAATTAAAACCATACAAAAGCATATTATATAATTTATGTGTATGCCCGAGAGCCCAAATGCAGTGAAGTGTACAGTGCTTTCTAATCCTGGCACCGGAAGCTAACTACCTGCAAAAGCATGTAAATCGTGGGTCAACAAACAATGTTGGTGAGTTCACTGAGTAAAGTAGGTGAGTAAGTAAAAGCGTAGGTTTCCCAAACCATGTAACCAAATGAAAACGTTGGTCTCCCAGACCACATAACAATACGTAAGAACGTCGGCCTCCATGGCCACAAGTAAATAGCTAATTCAAATGTCAGGGGTAGCTAGCCCACTCATGATAACTAAAACCGGCGAATACCGAACTACTAATGAACAAGTTCCCATAACCGGGAGAAAAGTGCCTTGCGTCATTGCCCATCAACAATGACTATGTTTGAAGCTAATAGTTCACATCCGTGCTCCCAGCACGATGTGAGGTTTGTTAGACCTAATAGCGCTATCAACTAATTAACCCGCTTGCCCAACCAGCAATTGATTCGGTATTTTGAAGGACTTAAACGATGTGTTTGGTTTAGTTCATCAAGGACATATATATGAATTAGTAAAAATAGATTCACCACGTGAACCATGCACCCCAAACCCGGGATGTGTAAAAGTAGTCCCAAACCGGACTAGAAACGTTAAGTAAGTTGTCTCAACCCGAGACGCATGCTTTTGAGAAAAGAGTAGTGAAACTCACCTTATCGCGTAAGCAAAGAATCTGAACAGCAAGTATTATATGCTACCGACACCCTAATAACAGTGTCACTACGTGAGTATAGGCGTAACATCATTACACCATATAACTCGTTTGTCCAAGGCGTTTTAATATTCAAAAGTGTGTATGCGACGCCTAGTGATTCTACATGCAATAGTAAACCCTACGGACTCGTTGGTGAATGAGTTGGTTATAATTAGTTTCTACAGCCCGTATGTGTCATAAACATGTGTACTTCCGTTATATGTCAATTTTAGATCACCTAAGACCTCAAGTAATCACATAAGCACATAATACACAATCTGTGTTTTCAGGACAGATTGTGCGCCATCAAAACGAATTTATTTAAAATACTTAACGAATGAATTAGAGTCCCAAATTTTTACTGAATTTTATTTGGGATTCACTCGACAATACCTATTTTTGTTTTGTCTTAATTCCAAACACAAAAATTATAAAAATTCGTACAACACAGCAGTGTTCAGAAAATTTCCTCAACAGGTCAGTTTAGTAGGAAAATTCTTAAAAATTGTGTATTCATCCAAACGAGATGAATCCACTTGGAAAAGCTCTATTTTTCCAGTATTGACCTACTGGAAAAATTTCATAATCTAATTCCTTGTAAATCTCAAGTTATGACCATTTAAAGTTAGCCCAGTTTACAAATCCGAAAATCTGATATGACCCCTAACCAATTGAAATTCCAAAAACGACTCAAACGATGTCCAAATTCGATGGTTTTGCCCATTATGAAAAGCTAAGACCTTGTACGTTACAATCATGCAAAGAATCGATCAAACCAATTATTTTCAAGCCACGAAACAGACCCTACAAGTCGACATTCAGAATCTGTCCAGATTCTGATCGTGCAATATTATCAATTATATCAAACCCTAGTTGCATATTATCAATCAATAACACCTAATAATCATCATACAACTTTCCTAATACCTATTCCCATCAGATCCTATTATTAAACATGTCAAGATCAAAGCTTTAAGAATCAAAACACCAATTACTTGCGCAACAAGTATCCTACGATGTTACTAAGCGTTTATGAGTATGTTTAATCCATTTAATCTTCAAAAGATTCATGCTTTAATGTTTTATAAACTCATTCAGACCTGGACAAACTTATTATATGATTTTTATTAATGAAAACACAAGATAGAAGCATAAGAAATCGTAAGATATACCCTTAGCTCTCTCAGTCGATCAATCGCGCGCCTTGGAGCCTCCCAATTGATGATCTTGAGCCTTAGCAGAGGTTGTTTGAGTGAAATATTCGTGTAGGGCAGTAAGGGGGCGATTAGGGTTGAGTATGGGGGTTGCATGGGAGTTTAGGATGCTTAAATATAAGTTTGAGGCGGTTTAGACCCGTCAGGTCACTTCGAGCGGCCGCTCGGTGCCTGTGAGCGGCCGCTCACAGGTCCGGGTGGCGCGCTCTTGCTTCGTTTCGTCTCCCGACGCGTTATCCTTCGACGTTTTCGTTATTTCGGACCGTAACAAGTGTAACCCCATGCATTAAGACCTTAATCAACCTCATGCTCCACTTTTAATGATTTCTATTAACGTGTTCGGTTTAGGTTCACATAATCACGTATGGTTTTCACATAAGTTTGTCAGGTATCACCGAGACACATAAGTTTATTATTCACCAACGTCCGAGGTTCACTAATCATGCAATCACACCTTGACTCATAACCATGCACGTATGTCTTATCTAACTAACCCTAGTTAAGTATAATGCAAGGAATGTAACTAGAGTTTAGTTAAAGTGAGAACCTGAATTTTCGGGGTATCACATCATCCCCAAGTTGAAAAGAATTTCGTCCCGAAATTCAGCAAGTAAACAGTAAAGCCAGCTAAAAAAATGTATGCTTGGTTTCCGGATGTCACATCATCCCCAAGTTGAAAGGAATTTCGCCCCGAAATTCACTTTGAGCGAGCTGCTTTATGTTCGGCATTTAATCTATGCACAGGTTCAGGTTCAGAAAAGAGGTGTGGATATTTGAGCCGCATCTGATCTCTGCGCTCCCACGTGTATTCCGGTCCTAGACGGGGATTCCATTGTACGTTAATAATAGGTATAGTGTTCTGTTTGAGTTTCTTGATGCCCCGCTCAAGAATCTCCACTGGTTCTTCCATGAACCGTAGCCGATCGTCCACCTGGATCTCCTCCAGTGGCACCATCAGTGTTGTATCCAACAGGCATTTCTATAGATTCGGTACGATATGTGGGATACATCGTGTATCCTACCAAGTTTGTTAAGCAGGTTTAACCTGTAAGCTACCAGACCAATCCCATCAACCATCTCGAATGGTCCAACGTTTTACGGGTTCATCTTCCCCCGTTTTCCAAAGCGTGTCACACCCTTTCAAGGTGACACCTTTAATAGTACCTTGTTCCCATTCCGGAGCTCTAAAAGTTTCCTACGCTTATCAGCGTAGCTTTTCTGTCGCTCAAGAGTAGCAGCCATCCGTTTTCTGATTGCACTATCTTCTCAGAAGTTTGGTGCACAAGTTCGGAACCTGTCAGTTGGCTATCCCCAACTTCGGTCCAACATATGGGGGATTTGCACTCCCGTTCATAAAGTGCCTCAAAAAGTGCACACTGGATCGAAGTGTCATAACTATTGTTATAAGAGAATTCAATCAAAGGCAAGTGCTTGTCCCAACTGTTTCCAAAGTCCACCACGCACGCTCGCAGTAGATCTTCTAGTGTTTGGATGGTACGTTCACTCTATCCATCCGTCTGGGAGTGATAGGCTGCGCTCATGTCCAAATGAGTTCCCAAAGCAATTTGGAGAGTTTCCCAAAAATGGGAAGTAGATCGCGCGTCGTGATCCGATATGATAGAAGTAGGCATCCCATGCCTAGAGACAATTTTCGTAATACAAAAGCGGCTAGACGTTCCAACATGTCCGCCTCTCTAATTGCCATGAAATGTGCTGATTTGGTCAAACGGTCAATAATGACCCAAATCATATTGTGCCCGCTGGGCGTTTTAGGAAGTTTGGTGATAAAGTCCATGGAAATACCATCCCATCTCCACATGGGATTTTCCGGTTGCTGAAGTGGGCCCGAAGGTTTCTGATATTCAATCCTAACCTTGGCACACGTTAAGCACTTACTAACATAAGTGACTTTTCTCAGCTTTCATGTTTGGTCACCAGTAAAGAGTTTGAGATCTCGGTACATTTTATCCGAACTAGGATGTACCGAATAACGAGGGGTGTGTGCCCCATCGAGCACTAGTTGTCTGAGATCTCCAACACGTGGAATCCAGACTTGATTCATGAAGTGCTGAAGACCCTATGTCCTCCATTCCAGGTGCTTATCAGCACCGTGCAAGGTTTCAAGCCCGATGTTTTCCCTTGCAAAGCCACGCCCTGAGCTTTACGTATCTTAACATGAAGATTAGATTGTAGGGTAAGTTGCAAGGCTCGCACTCGTTTGGGTTTTGTTTCCTTACGACTCAGGGCATCTGCTACTACATTAGCCTTCCCTGAATGTTACTTGATGGCACAGTCATAACCATTCAGGAGTTCGACCCATCGGCGTTGTCGTATGCTTAGCACCCTCTGGTCGAACATATGATGGAGACTTTTATGATTTGTGAAAATCGTGCACTCTAAACACACCCTAGACCTTGGATAGATGCATCACAGTACACCACAAAGTCCTCTGTACCCTCAGGTAGTGATAATATTGGAGCACTGCAAAGTTTAGTCTTTAGTAACAGAAAAGCAGGTTCTTGGGCATCTCCCCACTTGTAGGTAATCCCCTTCTGTGTCAAAGCAGTGAGGGGTTGAGCGATTTTTGAGAATCCCTGAATGAATCTGCGATAATAACCTGCAAGGCCAAGGAATTGTCGGACCTCCGTGGGAGTCTTAGGGCCTCCCATCTTTTAATCGCATCAATCTTAACGGGATCGACCTGTATTCCTGCCTTGTTCACCACATGACCCAAGAATTGGACCTCACGAATCCAGAAGTCGCACTTGGAGAATTTTGCGTATAACTGCTCACTTTTCAGAAGTTCCAAGATCAGTCGTAGGTGTTGCTCGTGCTCTTCCCTACTCTTGGAATAGATCAGAATGTCGTCTATGAACACTATGACAAATTTGTCTAGATAGGGTTTGCACACACGGTTCATGAGGTCCATGAACACAGCTGGTGCATTGGTCAGCCCGAAGGGCATTACCAAAAATTCATAGTGCCCATAACGAGTTCGAAAGGCTGTCTTTGGCACATCCTCCTCTCGGACTCTCAGTTGATGATACCCCGACCTTAAGTCAATCTTGGAATAGAAACTCGACCCCTGAAGCTGGTCGAATAGATCATCAATACGAAGTAAAGGGTAGCGGTTTTTGATTGTCACCTTGTTCAATTCCCGGTAATCGATACACATACGGGAACTCCCATCTTTTTTCTTAACAAATAAGACTGGAGTTCCCCAAGGTGAAGAACGAGGTCTAATGAAACCCCAGTCCAATAGCTCTTGGAGTTGGGTGGATAGTTCTTGAAGTTCGCCTGGTGCTAGGCGGTATGGTGCACGCGCAACTGGGGCGGCTCCTGGTGCACGGTCAATTTGAAATTCCACTTGTCGAACAGGTGGAAGTCCGGGTAATTCCTCTGGGAAGACATTTGGAAAATCCTGAACTACAGGGATATCCTCAATTTTTGTTTCAACTTCAGCTCGAGTGTCAGAAATGTTAGCCAATATGGCTGGGTAGCCCTTCCGAATACACTTCTAGGCTTTCAGGAAAGAGATGATGCCCATCATGGCACCACCAGGATCATCCTGGACAGATAAGAATTCTCCACTAGGGAGAGGGATACGAACAATCTTCTCTTGACAGAGAATTTCAGCGTGTTACTTGGACAACCAGTCCATGCCAACCACGAGATCAAAGCTTCCTAGGGTGATAGGTAAGAGGTCGATGGCAAACAACTGTCCATCTAGTTCGAGCTTACAGTCACGATGGATGTGGGTTACTTTAACAGGCTTCCCATCAGTTAACTCTATAGAGTACGGGGTATCAAGAAGTGTAGGAACTATCCCTAGTTGTTTGCTAAGTTTTGATGACACAAAACTATAGTCTGCACCAGCATTATTTAAAACAGAAGCGAGAGTGGCGTTTAAGGAACTCGTATCCGTCACGCCGTTGTTATCAGTCCTGGCCTCCCCAGAGCCCATCACAATTGCTCCTCCACGAGCCCCATTGTTGTTGTTACTGTTGTGGTTATTGTTGAAGGACTTATACCGCATACTATCTCACGTTCTCTTGTTATCACCAAAAGTAGAAGATGAAGCACCCTGCTTTGGAAAGGTACCATGCTCAACAGCCTCGTCGGTGAGTTTGTGAGCCAGGTGAAAGGTTGGTTATATTCTGGGTAGGTGAGCCGTAGTAGCCATGCTACGAACCTGTGGGATAACCCCTTTGGTATGAAGCTCGATCCGTTTGTAATGTGGGTTAAATATGTGTGAGCATGTAGTAGCTAACTCCTGTAGCTTGGTAGTGTAGGCGTCGATTTCAGACCCATCCGTCTTTAGATAACAAGTTTCTAAATTTCGTCATGGGGGTTACATTCTCCACCCAAGTATCTGTAACTCATCGAGTGTGCATGTGGCGTACATTACCTCATCCTGCCTGGGGGCAAATGCACAGAGCAAAGACTTATACTACCGAAGCAATCAGACGGTCTCCTTCAGTTCCGTTGGAGTTATCGAGGTTTACAACCAATAAAAGGCTTGAAAATACGATGTGCGTTCAAGGTATAAGAAAGTTCAAATGTGGAAGTCAGGGGAAAAGAATGATTTAGCAAAATAGATCTTTACTAGCTTGGAAAGATGCGAGGGCCTCAACCACCCTATCGTTGATCATAAAAACTTAGTCTTATCTAAGTTAACAAAGGAAAATGAAAGAAAAGATAGGTAAGAAAAGGTAAGAGCCAATCGTCGCCATGCTCTGTCTAGATAGTAGAGCCTTCATCCTCACTTCCATGTGCTCGTCCTGCTCAGGTTCCCCTTCCATCTCTTATCCTTCCTCTTTTGCGATGTCAGTGTTATATGGTTCTCATCACGTACAATCTCCTTCTCTAGTCCTATGTGAACCGGTTTAGTGGTAAGCTGTACCACTCGTTCCTCCAATCGTGGCTATCAGCCATTAGTAGGTTTCATCCTCCCTTGTGATGTTGCATTACATCGCAGGCTTTACGTAACTCCCCAAGAGTGTGTGTAACAAGTCCCGATCTAATGTGTTCCCATGAATCTACCATATACTTATGAGTAATAGGGATATGCAGTCATACGTCCGCCCGCTCATACTAGGCGTAAGGTACTAAAGTAAGAAATAAGTTCTATATGCGTAACCCAGTCCCGTCTGAGTTTCGAATGGGGGTAAGAAAGATCAAGTAGCAAGGAACAGAAACTAATTGTCTCCTTGCTAAGTGACAAAAGATAAGTCTCAGCATTCGAATTCCTTCATAGTTGATTTAATGGTGCCATGTCATGCGCATCGTGCAGCTTCCTGTGTACGTGCGCCATAACGCTCGCAAGGGCTCCCTCCCTTGTACTATTGTTGTCTCCTCGTCCATGAGGTTAGTTAGGATATTACTCCCAGTAATGCGCCACCTGGTGTAACCCTAGGTTCCCACCATTGACGTGTTAAGAATTAAGTCTAGAACTAGGAGATAACATATCTCCCGAAATCATATGTTGTAGATATATGTAGCTAATAGCTAGTTGTGCACTTAAGTTGTGAGTGTACTTATGCTATAATGATTATAGACTAGACTCAACATGCAGTCCTAGTTCACTATAACCAATGGCTCTGATACCAATCTGTCACACCCTCAAATTTCCACTGCGGGGTTTATACCGCGAGGCGCGTGACATACCAGGATCCCATAGCCATAAGTCACAGGAACGAACTCTAAATGCCCAAACCATTTAGTTCGTTTTCAAAAACCAAGTTTAGTTAAGCTGCGGAAGCGTAAACCAAATTTAAACCTTTTAAAACCATGCGCAAAGCAACGCACCCAAATTAAAACCATACAAAAGCATATTATATAATTTATGTGTATGCCCGAGAGCCCAAATGCAGTGAAGTGTACAGTGCTTTCTAATCCTGGCACCGGAAGCTAACTACCTGCAAAAGCATGTAAATCGTGGGTCAACAAACAATGTTGGTGAGTTCACTGAGTAAAGTAGGTGAGTAAGTAAAAGCGTAGGTTTCCCAAACCATGTAACCAAATGAAAACGTTGGTCTCCCAGACCACATAACAATACGTAAGAACGTCGGCCTCCATGGCCACAAGTAAATAGCTAATTCAAATGTCAGGGGTAGCTAGCCCACTCATGATAACTAAAACCGGCGAATACCGAACTACTAATGAACAAGTTCCCATAACCGGGAGAAAAGTGCCTTGCGTCATTGCCCATCAACAATGACTATGTTTGAAGCTAATAGTTCACATCCGTGCTCCCAGCACGATGTGAGGTTTGTTAGACCTAATAGCGCTATCAACTAATTAACCCGCTTGCCCAACCGACAATTGATTCGGTATTTTGAAGGACTTAAACGATGTGTTTGGTTTAGTTCATCAAGGACATATATATGAATTAGTAAAAATAGATTCACCACGTGAACCATGCACCCCAAACCCGGGATGTGTAAAAGTAGTCCTAAACCGGACTAGAAACGTTAAGTAAGTTGTCTCAACCCGAGACGCATGCTTTTGAGAAAAGAGTAGTGAAACTCACCTTATCGCGTAAGCAAAGAATCTGAACAGCAAGTATTATATGCTACCGACACCCTAATAACAGTGTCACTACGTGAGTATAGGCGTAACATCATTACACCATATAACTCGTTTGTCCAAGGCGTTTTAATATTCAAAAGTGTGTATGCGACGCCTAGTGATTCTACATGCAATAGTAAACCCTACGGACTCGTTGGTGAATGAGTTGGTTATAATTAGTTTCTACAGCCCGTATGTGTCATAAACATGTGTACTTCCGTTATATGTCAATTTTAGATCACCTAAGACCTCAAGTAATCACATAAGCACATAATACACAATCTGTGTTTTCAGGACAGATTGTGCGCCATCAAAACGAATTTATTTAAAATACTTAACGAATGAATTAGAGTCCCAAATTTTTACTTAATTTTATTTGGAATTCACTCGACAATACCTATTTTTGTTTTGTCTTAATTCCAAACACAAAAATTATAAAAATTCGTACAACACAGCAGTGTTCAGAAAATTTCCTCAACAGGTCAGTTTAGTAGGAAAATTCTTAAAAATTGTGTATTCATCCAAACGAGATGAATCCACTTGGAAAAGCTCTATTTTTCCAGTATTGACCTACTGGAAAAATTTCATAATCTAATTCCTTGTAAATCTCAAGTTATGACCATTTAAAGTTAGCCCAGTTTACAAATCCGAAAATCTGATATGACCCCTAACCAATTGAAATTCCAAAAACGACTCAAACGATGTCCAAATTCGATGGTTTTGCCCATTATGAAAAGCTAAGACCTTGTACGTTACAATCATGCAAAGAATCGATCAAACCAATTATTTTCAAGCCACGAAACAGACCCTACAAGTCGACATTCAGAATCTGTCCAGATTCTGATCGTGCAATATTATCAATTATATCAAACCCTAGTTGCATATTATCAATCAATAACACCTAATAATCATCATACAACTTTCCTAATACCTATTCCCATCAGATCCTATTATTAAACATGTCAAGATCAAAGCTTTAAGAATCAAAACACCAATTACTTGCGCAACAAGTATCCTACGATGTTACTAAGCGTTTATGAGTATGTTTAATCCATTTAATCTTCAAAAGATTCATGCTTTAATGTTTTATAAACTCATTCAGACCTGGACAAACTTATTATATGATTTTTATTAATGAAAACACAAGATAGAAGCATAAGAAATCGTAAGATATACCCTTAGCTCTCTCAATCGATCAATCGCGCGCCTTGGAGCCTCCCAATTGATGATCTTGAGCCTTAGCAGAGGTTGTTTGAGTGAAATATTCGTGTAGGGCAGTAAGGGGGCGATTAGGGTTGAGTATGGGGGTTGCATGGGAGTTTAGGATGCTTAAATATAAGTTTGAGGCGGTTTAGACCCGTCAGGTCACTTCGAGCGGCCGCTCGGTGCCTGTGAGCGGCCGCTCACAGGTCCGGGTGGCGCGCTCTTGCTTCGTTTCGTCTCCCGACGCGTTATCCTTCGACGTTTTCGTTATTTCGGACCGTAACAAGTGTAACCCCATGCATTAAGACCCTAATCAACCTCATGCTCCACTTTTAATGATTTCTATTAACGTGTTCGGTTTAGGTTCACATAATCACGTATGGTTTTCACATAAGTTTGTCAGGTATCACCGAGACACATAAGTTTATTATTCACCAACGTCCGAGGTTCACTAATCATGCAATCACACCTTGACTCATAACCATGCACGTATGTCTTATCTAACTAACCCTAGTTAAGTATAATGCAAGGAATGTAACTAGAGTTTAGTTAAAGTGAGAACCTGAATTTTCGGGGTATCACAGTGCACATCTCCATGGCGGGGCGTTCATCACCGTCATCGCGCGTTGTCTACGCCTCTTACCAGAGACTGACCCCCATCTGTCGCCCAAGATCCCATCGGTGGAGCTCGGTGAGGCTAATGCCCGGAGCATGGGGATCCTGATGGAGGTCGAGAGGGAAGTACATCGGTTTCGATCTCTCGGCACTAGGAGGCCTTTTGAGCCAACCCCCTTCCTACGCCGGATGATATACCGGCCTACCTTAAGGAGCGTCTTGGAGTACCTCTGGTGGCGGACCAAGTGGGTCACGGCGACGATGCTGACGACGATGACGGCCCCCACCTCCGCCGCCACCACAGCAGCAGTACCCCCGTCATATATATATATATATATATATATAATGACCTCACTCCCGCTGCGCGCTACGTGGCCTATGACATTGATCGCCCCATCGGTCCAGTACAAGAGGTTCAGCAGTGGACGATCGAGGCGATACAGGCGCTGGCACAACGTTGGGGGGTAGAGTTACGCGCACCACCAGGGGGCCACACCACTACCGCCACAGTGATTATGTTTCTATCTTACTTTCATTAGACTTTTTTGCAGTTGTATAGTTTTTTTGGGCATGTACAAACTGATTACTATTATGCACTTGATCTTCTGTTTATATGTTGTCTGTTTTGAATGTTTAATTTTTTTTAACGACCAGCGAATCAATTTCCGAGCACTCTCGGGCACCCTTTTGGCGAATCAGGTACTCGAGAGTATCCGGGCCACCAATTGCCACCAATTCCGTGGAAAACCCGACCACTCACCCGCCCGATGTAACATCACACAATTTTTTTATATATATATAGAACTCCCTCGTTTATTCATCCGATTCATGTTTACATTATCTTTCCCATCCATTTTATTAATTTTTTTGTTTAAATAATGACTTATAATCAATATTAAATTGGATTTTATTAAAAATTCTGATTTAAAAACGTTAAAAAAAATGTTTGCCTGAGCCAGGATTCGAACCCAAGTCCCTGGCAGGCTAAACCTTAACCACACCACAAAAACCACTACACCATTTGGTGTTTTGTGATGTTAATTAAAACCAATTAAACTTAAACCCTTTCAAGGTCCCTTAGTCAAACCTGAAAAGTCAAACGTAGTCTCTTAGTCAAGTCAAGTCAAAGTGTTAATAAATATGGTCTTCTAGTCAAGTCAAAGTGGTTCCTAAATTCTAGCCTAGTCAAAGTAGTCCCTAATTACAACTCCAATTTCTACACTATAAATACAATAGCCTACCATTTAACTCTTTATAACATTCAATAAAAAAAAACATTATTATCCCATCCCCCACATACTAAAGTTTTCATCCATCATTATCTCCTCTAGGTAGTTCCGAGTTTTCCAAGGCATTATTACTAAGTGTTTGCACGCTCAAGAAAACTCACGAACTCATTAAGCACCTAAGGTGAGTTTACATAGCCCCCTTTTCTGTTTTACATTTTGGGCTGAAACATGTTTAAACATTTTATACACTATCATTTACTCATTCTTACATTGTTGAAACTTCTGATTCAATTACACTATCATTTACTCATTCGATCATTTGACTGTAACAAAAAGACACAGTACAATCATTAACAATGATCAAGCCGCCTATTTAGATTATAGCGCTATAGGTCTGACAAACCGATCCCCCCGCATAAATTCAGGGATGATCGATAACAGTTAAACTTTTACTAACTTGCGAGTTAGGTCTCAGTCGACACAAGGTTTGATTGTACAAAAGATGCATTGTTACATGTCGGACTCATACTATTATATTATACAACTATGATTGTTGTACAAACTACTATTATCTATCATATTAAAAAACCTATGTATTCTCACCAACTGTTTATAGTTGACCCCCCCATCTTTCCAACTTAACATGTTTCAGGTTTATATGCTATTGGAAGTTGTACAAGTCTTGGAACACATAGGAGCTTTGGGCCTAGTTTATATTAATCAATTTTTGTAATCTCTTCTTGTAAGATGAATTGTAAATTGTTAAATATTATTCAACTTTCATTTAGTACCATGAGCTATTGAACAATCATCACTACGTGACATCCCGATGTTTCCGCCATCGGTTGGGGTGTTACAGATTGGTATCAGAGCCATGGTTATAGGGAATTAGGTTATTAGAAAAATAATCTAGTCTATAACCATAGGATTATAACCAGTACTTGCTCCTTTTACTTGCAACTCTACTTGTTTCTATTCTCTACCTCTATCCTACTTCTTATCCCTACTTTAGTCCCTACAAGATGTTTGCTCTCCATAACTGGAACAAAATTCTCAGATCCTAACCTGAAATACCTTATAAATCTCGTCGAAGCTCTATATTCTAATAACGAACACGTGCAATCTGGAAGGGTGAACGCTTGTATTCTGAGTTTTCTGTCTAGGACTGGCATTGCGCATAAATCCCAATCAGACGAGGGACTCGGTTGCCTACCTGGGAATTCTCGGGATGAGTGTTCACTTATAGGCTAAAACATGTCTTCACTATGTTATTAGAATCTAGAAGCTTTGATAAGTCAACGTTTTCGTTTATTCGTTTTAATTAATGAATAAATGATTACACTCACTTTCCTTAAAACTAAGCTCTAAAATCTCAAAATTTTACAGCTTAAATCAATCCCATTTCCTAATCATATATGGATTTCACAATCACATTTCATCTTACCATCTTAGCCACATGTTTGATTATTTTCAACACCCTCCCCAAATCATACTATTTCATATTTCAACATGTTACATATTTCTAAACTGTAACCTCATAACCTGGGTAGACCCTAGCCCAACACTAAAGATTTCTTAATATTGTCAAAATTTTCATCACCTATAAACCATGGAAAATACATATTTTTGTTATAAGATATCCTCAAACTTAATTTCTAAATCCAAATGTTTATTCATTAGCATAACAAAGGATTTTTGATATAATGTCACCTTGATCTATAAAACCTAACGTCGTGTTTAAAATCTTCGACTAAACTAAAATATTCTGATCTAAAGCCACTTAGTTTGTACTATTTAGCAACTTTTGTTTTATATATATAAGAAACCAGTTTTAAAAAGAAAAATGATAAGATCTTTCCATCCTCATGAACAAAATTTAATCTCCATTGCTACCTAATTATTTTCAACTTGTTCGAACTTTTACAATTTTTGATATTTATCACAATCATGTTTTCTCATACGCTAAATTCTAACCTTTGATCCAAACCCCACGATTTACACTGCTACATAATCTCCTTACTATAAAATAAACCCTTTATTAACTATTTTCACGTTCACTATCTTTCATAACCTTGATGATGCTTTGAGTTCTTCATCATCCTCTCAAGAACTAAATTCATATTCTTCACCTTCTGAAACATGAACTTGATCCCTATGATAATCAGACTATTGAAAACTTGATTGTTCGTTGCATCAAACTTGTTCTTAGTTATACATGAGGATTTGATTATCTACTTGAACATTTGATTATTCATGATACTTGAAAGCATGGAATATAAACTATTTGCTATAAACACACCCAGAGTCATTATTCTTGTCTAGGACAACTCTATTACAACTCGCATGCTATACTTGATGCATTACAAACTTACTTACATGTATATATTACGAACTTGCAACTTATGTGTTAAATAAAAAACAATTATTACACTTAATCAAACAACTAGTAGAGGATGAAGTACTTGCTCAACAGTTAGTAGAGTACCTAACAACCTGCTCAACGATTGGTAGAGGTCATCATGCCTGCTCAACAGTCGGTAGAGGTTCTAATAACCTGCTCAACGACTGGTAGAGGCTATCGCACCTGCTCAACAATCGGTAGAGGTTCCTACTCACTGACTGGTAGAGGTCTTTTCCTGCTCAACAGTTGGACTCATTTTTGGATACATCATACATGTAATTTGATACAAAGATTTATTAGACTCATTGATACAAAGATTCAATCACAAGGTTATTTTGCATTACTTACATATGTGTTTAGAGTCATAGAAGGACACAAAACCCTAATGTAAGGTAAATTGGTGATTGCGGTCCGGAACGTAATCATGAATTTACAGGTACGTTAAGGTAGTGTGGAATTCTATCAAGGTTTTCGGTAGATAATCAATTATAAACTCTAGTTACCTGGTAGTTCATTTAGTCTTTCTATAGTCAAGCAACTCAGGCATTTCTTTCCTAACACTTAAGTTTAGTGTTTTGCTAGATTCTTATTCTCCTTGCTATTTCAGACGAACCTAATCCAACCCTTAAAACTCACACATATCAAACCTTTTATCCAAATTATTCGAAACAGATTATTCTATTACCTATAAATTCATGTCGTGCCTTAACCCAAATTTTCCAAACCCCAGTTGACTTAATTTCTACCTAATCATCCTCAACCCTGTGTTTTTAATAAACTTCGAGGCGAAGTTCCTAAAAGTAGGGGAGACTGTAACATCACACAATTTTTTTTATATATATATAGAACTCCCTCGTTTATTCATCCGATTCATGTTTACATTATCTTTCCCATCCATTTTATTAATTTTTTGTTTAAATAATGACTTATAATCAATATTAAATTGGATTTTATTAAAAATTCTGATTTAAAAACGTTAAAAAAATGTTTGCCTGAGCCAGGATTCGAACCCGAGTCCCTAGCGGGCTAAACCTTAACCACACCACAAAAACCACTACACCATTTGGTGTTTTGTGATGTTAATTAAAACCAATTAAACTTAAACCCTTTTAAGGTCCCTTAGTCAAACCTGAAAAGTCAAGCGTAGTCTCTTAGTCAAGTCAAGTCAAAGTGTTAGTAAATATGGTCTTCTAGTCAAGTCAAAGTTGTTCCTAAATTCTAGCCTAGTCAAAGTAGTCCCTAATTACCACTCCAATTTCTACACTATAAATACAATAGCCTACCATTCAACTCTTTATAACATTCAATAAAAAAAAACATTATTATCACATCCCCCACATACTAAAGTTTTCATCCATCATTATCTCCTCTAGCTAGTTCCGAGTTTTCCAAGGCATTATTACTAAGTGTTTGCACACTCAAGAAAACTCACGAACTCATTAAGCACCTAAGGTGAGTTTACATAGCCCCCTTTTCTGTTTTACATTTTGGGGTGAAACATGTTTAAACATTTTATACACTATCATTTACTCATTCTTACATTGTTGAAACTTGTGATTCAATTAACTATCATTTACTCATTCTATCATTTGACTGTAACAAAAAGACACAGTACAATCATTAACAATGATCAAGCCGCATGTTTAGATTATAGCGCTATAGGTCTGACAAACCCATCCCCCCGCATTAATTCAGGGATGATTGATAACAGTTACACTTTTACTAACTTGCGAGTTAGGTCTCAGTCGACACAAGGTTTGATTGTACAAAAGACGCATTGTTACATGTCGGACTCATACTATTATATTATACAACTATGATTGTTGTACAAACTACTATTATCTATCATATTCAAAAACCTATGTATTGTCATCAACTATTTATAGTTGACCCCCCATCTTTCCAACTTAACATGTTTCAGGTTTATATGCTATTGGAAGTTGTACAAGACTTGGAACACATGGGAGCTTTGGGCCTAGTTTATATTAATCAATTTTTGTAATCTCTTCTTGTAAGATGAATTGTAAATTGTTAAATATTATTCAACTTTCATTTAGTACCATGAGCTATTGAACAATCATCACTACGTGACATCCCGATGTTTCGGCCATCGGTTGGGGTGTTACACCCGAAGGCACGATAGTAAAATAATCGGTAAAACCGGTCGGGATCAGGACCAAATAAAACTAACAACAAATTATAAATTGCAAGCCTGTAAAACCAATGAGATCCAAACAGTAAATATTTGATTATAAACGTTAAAAAATCACTCAACCCTTTCAATCTCAAACCAAATTAAACTTTCATGTTATGAACCAAAACAACGCCACCTTGACCATCAACCACCATATTCGTATCAAAATTCGCGAATTCGTTCAATCTTTCTTCGACGAGGTCTTGTCCGTGAATAATTTATCCAGCCACAGTAACAATCGGACACTTTATTAATAGGTTAAAGTTGGGATTACTTGATTAATAATAGTTTGATTAGGGTTATTACGTTGTTTTTTAAATTTAAAAAAATTACAATAGATAAAAACCTAAATAAATAAAAAAGTTAAAAAATAAAAATGTTAAAAAAACACGGCTTATTACGTTGTTTTTAAAAATTTTAAATTTAAAAAATTACAATAGATAAAGACCCTAAATAGATAAAAAAAAGTTAAAAAATACAAAAGTTAAAAAAAAAACACTTCAAAACAAACCAAAAAAATCCAAAAAAAACCCAAACAAAAACCCTCCCAACAAAAAGTTAAAAAAATAAAACTTCAAAACAAACCAAAAAAATCAGAATGTCCAGGTTCATCCCCCCTGTTGCCAAGCACCTCGCTTTGGCCAAAGCGAGGCACTTGGCCCCTTTTTTTCAAACTCCCATGCAACCTCGTACTGAGGTCTGTCTTGATGTGACTGAAGCGTCTCACTTTGGCCAAAGCGAGGCGCTTCATATGGGAGTTGAAATAGAAGAGAGGGGGTGCCAATAGACAGACCCTTAATTTATATGTGTTTTGTATGAATTGTGATGGATTTGACTTATTTTATATTTGCTCAATTATGTTTGTTTTTTATGTTTATTTACGTTTATGAATTGTTCATTTAGGTTTTAGACAAACGAACATGAATATGCACACTTTCTTTTTGAACGAAAAAAAACATTCAATTATATGTTTGTGTTTGGTTAAAGTTAATGAACGATTACGTACATGGCGTATATTGAGTAGTTAATATCGATGATATATCGGTCCGATATATCGGTTATCAGTGGTTTAGGTATGTATCGGTCAGAAATCTCGGTCATAATATCGGAGCCAATAATATCGGCCGATATGACTGATATTTCGGCCGATATATATACACATAAAAAATATCGGTTGTCCAACCGAGATATCGTTTTGAGCTTTTTTGGCCCATTTTATATAACGTCTACAGACTAACCTTAACTTACAGAAGAGTAGAGCAGCAGAGGAGAGGCTGATATAGGTTCCATTGATGTGTAGAGGAGCAAACGAGCAGAGGAGAGGCTGAGAAGGGGTCGATTACTGAAGTGTGTCGATTGTTGCTGCAAGTCCTCCTCTTGCTCTTCTTAGAAGTTAGGGTTTTCTAACTTACATATACATGACGGCTCTTGTTCATTATGTTTTATATGGTTATGGGTTATTAGGAGTTTAGGGTTTCTATTGGGCCAAAAAACCCATCTGTATTTAATTGTTTTTATTGGGTTTCTAATGTCACACCCTCAAATTTCCACTGCGGGGTTTATACCGCGAGGCGCATGACGAACCAGGATCCCATAGTCATAAGTCACAGGAACGACTCTAAATGCCCAACCATTTAGTTCGTTATTGCAAAAACCAAGTTAAATGTTTAACCAAACCAAATATAAGTATAGCGGAAGCGAATGGAAAAACAGTTAAATAAAATCTGCGCAAAACACCGCGCCCAAAACCAAAAGAAAGTAGTTAAAAGTTTTAAAGATAGTTTAATGTTTGAGACCCATGACATGATGCATGCCCTAACTGTGCTCCTTTCTTAGTTACCTGCAAAAGCATGCTATCGTGTGTCAACATAAAGCTGGTGAGTTCACAGAGTAAAATAATTGAGTATGAAAATGCGCTGGTTTCCAAAACCACGTAAATAAGTAAAATGAGTTGGTTCCTAGAACCGTGTAACCACTAGTTTGTCGCATGTCAAGGGTAGCTAGCCCATTCATGATAACTAACACCGAATATACCGAACTGCTATGTACGTGTAGCCACAAAAGTGAGCCGCATGCCTGACATCATTGTCTATTCACAATGATAAAGTTTCGTTAAGTTATAGTTCACCCCCGTGCTCCCCGAGCCGGTGTGAGGTTTGTAAGACCTAATAGCGCTATCAACTAATAACCCGCTTGCCAATCCCGGCAACTCATTCGGTACGTGAGGACTTACAGATGATAGAGTTGGTTTAGTTCATCAAGGACACAATTTACGAACTAGCAAAGTAAACGACCCACACAAGGATCCATCAAAGTAAACGACCCACACAAGGATCCATAACATCCCAACCAGGGATATGTAAGTAGTCCCAAACCGGACTAGAAAATGTTAAGTAAGTTGTCTCAAACCTGAGACGCATGCTTTTGAGAAAAAGAGTAGTGAAACTCACCTTAGTGTGCAAGCAAAAGAAATCCAAACCGCAAGTAAAGTATGCTACCGACACCCTAATATAAGTGTCACTAAGTAAGTATAGGTGTAATATCATTACACCATATAACTCGTTTGTCCAAGGCGTTTAAACTTTCAAAAGTGTGTAGGTGACACCTAGTGACTCTACATGCAATAGTAAACCCTACGAACTCGTTGGTGAATATGTTAGTTATAATTAGCTTTCACATTCCATATGCATCTCATACAAGTGCTCGTTCAGTTACATATTAATTACATAACACTTATGACTTCAATTAATCACATAAGCACACAATACACAATCTGTGTTTTTAGGACAGATTGTGCGCCATCAAAACTAATTTATTTAAAATAGTTACTCAGTGAATTAATCTCCCAAATTTTTACTGAATATTCTTTGGGATTCACTTAACAACCCTTATTTTTTATTTGTCTTAATTCCAAACACAAAAATAATTAAAATTCATTTAACACAGCTATGTTCAGAAAACTTTCATAACAGACCAGTTTGGTAGAAAAATTTCCAAAAATTGTGTATTCATCCAAACGGGATGAATCCACTTGGAAAACCCAAATTACTTCAATGTTAACCTTCTGTAAAAATTTCATAACCCAACTCTTTACAAAACTCGAGTTATGATGACTCAAAGTCGACTCAGTTTATTAACCCGAAATTCTGATATGACCTATTTTCAAAGAAAATTCCAAAAACGACTCAACCGACGTCCAAATCACTTGATTTTACCCATTATGAAAAGCTAAGACCAGGTGTGATTTAACCATGCAAAGAAAATACCAAAATCATCATGTTAAAGTCGTGTTACAGCCCCTACAAATTCATCTAATCATTCTGTCCAGATTTTAGTTACGCCTAAATCTTTCTTTAACGACTACCGTGTGCATACAAACAACCAACAATCATCAATAATCATTACCAAACATTCTTAAACCTATTTTGATCAGATTCTATCATTATTCATGCAAGGATTATAACTTTAATGATCAAAACTTCAACAACTTGCGCAACAAGTAACCTATGATATTACTAATCGCCTATCATCATGTTTAATTTGTTTAATCTTCAAAAACCTCAAGTTTTAATGATTATCAAAAGCTTTCAGACGTGGACAAACCTTGTTATATGATTTTTATAACATAAAAATAAGATTAAAGCGTAAAGGATTAAAGATTATACCCCTAGCTCTTCGATACAATCAACCGAACGCCTTAGGAGCTTCCCAATCGATGATTTTGAGCCTTTGCAGGTTGTTAGGGGTTAATAATTCGTAAGGGGGCAGTAGGAGGCGATTAGGGTTGAGTTTAGAGGTTGCATGGGGCTTAAGAGTGTTTAAATAGGAGATTAAGGCGGTTTAGAGTCGTCAGACCCCAGCGAGCGGCCGCTCGGGTCTGTGAACGGCCGCTCACAGGCCCTCGGCGCGCGCCGATGGTCCGTTTCGTCTCCCGACGTGTTTTCCTTCGACGTTTTTGTTATTTCGGACCGTAATACGTGCAACCCCATGCGTTAAGACCCTAATCAACCTAATGATCCACCTTAAGTGATTTTATTAACGTATTCGGTTTAGGTTCACACAATCACGTATGGTTTTCACATAAGTTCATCGAATATCACAGAGACACATAATCGCAATCAATCCAAATTAGTTCAATATTCACCAACGTCCGAGGTTCACTAATCATGTATTCAGTTATTAACTCACAATAATGCAACGTGTGTCCTATCTAGCTAACCCTAGTTAAGTATAATGCAAGGAATGTAACTAGAGTTTAGTTAAAGTGAGGACCTGAATTTGCGGGGTATCACATCTAATGGGCCTCTTAACTATTAGTATTATTACTATACTAGTCTATTGCCCGCGTAGACACCCGGTTCATAAACTTAGAATTATTTGGACGGTAAAACATATAAAAAAATACAGTAGAAATATTTTATAAAAATTTAAAAGCAACGAATACACATTTTAATCAAATATCACTAAATATTTCCTTATACACCACATTTTTTGTTTTAGTTTTGATCAAAGTAACAAAAAAAACATAAAGTGCAAACACACCATTTATTTAGACCAAATTAGTCTCAAAAACCAAACAAACCATAAGTGAACAAACTGATCATTGTTCAGCTTGTACACTTTGTCCAGACTACGCTTCACTTCCTGTTCATCATGTATAAAACTAAAATAAAGAAATACGTAAACAAACGGATCATTGTTCCTATTTTTCAACCTTAGGAATCAAAATGGGGGTCTTAGTTGATTTCTTAAAGTAGCTTTTCTTATCAGTCTTAAGAACTTTAGTTGTAGATTCAGTTGCATCATCGTCCAGCTCGTACACTTTGTCCAGACTACGCTTCACTTCCTGTTCATCATGTATAAAACTAACTCTACAAGATGAATCTGGAGTATTGTTATCTTCAACAGAATCCTACAAAAGTAAATCAAATGTACAAACTATGAGAATAAATGACATTCAAAATTTAATTGCATAAATGATTTAAGAAGTCAAAGAAAAACCTAAAGAGAGACTGCATTATGTGTTGAGGATTCACCTATATCGATGTTTTAAAACCCATGTTGATCCATCTAAAAAACATTAAACTAGTAATATTTCAAATATTAACTTCAAGTGTTTATACGATAAACAAATCTATACATACATATAATAAAAGAAAGCAATGTGGGACACATGGCACTCCCACATTTTTTTTGAAGGGCGAATTTCATTAAAAACCGGCATCTCCAAGGGGGAGATAACCAAAAACAAAACAACACTTTACATTACATCAAAAGAAAACGATTGCCAACCCTTCCAATCAATTCTAGCCCTTTCCCTCTACTATTGAACCAAAGATAACTTAAAGATTTTATATCCGAAAGCACTTGAGACATGATCACATTTGCCGCTTTAAAAAAATTTTCGTTCCTCATCTTCCATATTCGCCAACAAGCTATCACAAAAATCCCCATAATTATATCTTTCTTGGCCGACGAGTACCCCAACTGATCCCTCACATACTGCAGATCATGAATCGAAAACAGAATAAGAGGAGGTATTCTGCACCAGGACGCAACACCACTCGAAACGGCTTCCGTCATTCGACAGCCAACAAACACGTGATCTACCGACTCTTCCGCTTCTTCACAAAAAACTCACAGATTACTTCCAACATTTATATTTCTTTTGGATAACTCCACCTTCGTAGGAATCCGATTTAACCAAGCGCGCCACATAAACACATTGCATTTCACCGGAACCCACTTACTCCATCGCATCACATTGGAAGTATCCACTTCTCGGCTGCTATATATCCACTGCTTTATATCTTTGATGTTGATAATTTTCAGGATACAAGTGTTCCAATTCCACTCATCTTTCTCTATTGTCAACACAACATTCGAAACCATTCGAGTACATAAAACGAGCTGCTGTAATTCTTGAACTGTACTCGGATATTGCCTCCACTCCCAAAGCATAGCGCCTGTGTAATTATCTTGGCCAATCCTGTCTGCAACAGTGCACCATTTGTTTGTTTCCAACCGAAAGAGATCCGGGAATAAGAATCTAAGAGGCAACCGATCAATCCAAGGGTCGATCCAGAATCTCACTTCGATACCATTACCCACCTTGCCTTGAAAGTTGAAACAACCCATTAAAAGCCGACCCATTAACAATCAACCTGGAACCACTTTTAACAATGATAGACCAAGTTCCCCTCACATTAGTATTACACGCCACCGATTGATACCTCCTAGATGAACCATGGATAGCATCAATCACTCTACGCCATATAGCCTTCGGCTCCAACCTATATCTCCAAAGCCATTTTAAAATTAACGCGTTATTCAAGTCTTCCAATCTAGATAACCCAAGGCCTCCTTTATCTTTCGGATTCGTAATCACATCCCATCGAACCCAATGGATCTTGTTAATGTCTACATTTCCCCCATAGGAAATTCTTAATCAAAACCTCAAGCTTGTTTATAACCGCAACTGGTGCTTTAAATAAAGAAAAAAAGTAAGTCGGAATACTCTCTAAAACAGACTTTATAAGCACCAATTGGCCAGCCATAGAAAGAACCTTCGCCTTCCATTTTGAAAGCCTCTTCCTAAACACCTCCACCACTGGATCCCAACTAGCAATCCTATTCATATTTGCGCCTATTTGAATCCCCATATACTTAAAAGGAAGCTCCCCCGGCGAACATCCTAAATCAGCGGCTTTATCACAAATATCACCCCCCATTAATCCCAATTCCATATAGCGTGGATTTAGAGATGTTGATCTTTAAACCCGAGCATAAATGGAAAATTCTCAAAATTCTCTTGAGCACCTTGAAATTATCCTCCGACCACTCTCCCATAATCATAGCGTCATCTGCAAAAAATAAATGAGTAACACAAGGACCATCATTAGGAAGCTTGATCCCTTTAAACAACCCGTCGTCCGAAGCCTTTTTAATAAGACCCGATAACACTTCCATAGCAATAATAAATAAAAAAGGAGATATTGGGATTCGAAATCACATCTTTCGGATTCGTAATCACATCCTATCGAACCCAATGGATCTTGTTAATGTCTACATTTCCCCCCCATAGGAAATTCTTAATCAAAACCTCAAGCTTGTTTATAACAACAACTGGTGCTTTAAATAAAGAAAAAAAGTAAGTCGGAATACTCTCTAAAACAGACTTTATAAGCACCAATCGGCCAACCATAGAAAGAACCTTCGCCTTCCATTTTGAAAGCCTCTTCCTAAACACCTCCACCACTGGATCCCAACTAGCAATCCTATTCATATTTGCGCCTATTTGAATCCCCATATACTTAAAAGGAAGCTCGCCCGGCGAACATCCTAAATCAGCGGCTTTATCACAAATATCACCCCCATTAATCCCAATTCCATATAGCGTGGATTTAGAGATGTTGATCTTTAAACCCGAGCATAAATGGAAAATTCTCAAAATTCTCTTGAGCACCTTGAAATTATCCTCCGACCACTCTCCCATAATCATAGCGTCATCTGCAAAAAATAAATGAGTAACACAAGGACCATCATTAGGAAGCTTGATCCCTTTAAACAACCCGTCGTCCGAAGCCTTTTTAATAAGACCCGATAACACTTCCATAGCAATAATAAATAAAAAAAGGAGATATTGGGTCTCCTTGGATCGTGAACATTCCCATAAGATACAAAGCCGAACCGTTTCCCCAGTTTGTCATATTTTCTTGCGATGTATGTTCGTTGAATGTCTCCGAAACCCTTAAGAACTTGAACCAGATCTGCCGACGAACATCTCGGTAGGAGATTAGAAACAAAAAACTTCGTGATCTGAACGTTTGATCGATTACCTTGTTGATTCCTATGTCTCCTGCCGTTCCTAATCGGAACATCATACCATTGACCTTCATTGTATCGTTCCCTTCCCGTCATCTCCGGATCTTTTTTTTACATCGATCTTCTAACTCCAAGAAAATACATGGGTAGCAAGGAAAAGGTTTCTACATGACAGTTGAGTGTTGAATGTTGATACTAAGATATCAATCTACATGGCACTCCCACATTCAATCTCTTCTACACCCACATTGTGCCACATGGCAATTTGTGAGATTTTTTAAAAATTTCTCTTTTTTTAAATTAAAAATTGAATTAAAACATTAAAACTGTCAATTAATAACTTTCCTAAATAACAACTTTCCTAATCTCCTAAACCCGTCTCAATCATTCATATTATTCTTAACCCTAAATCAAAACCTCTCATTACAATAACCGATCATCAACAACTCAGGACTCCATAATCGATCATCCATATCCTTCTTATCGTCTCCTTCAAGGTAGCTCTCCTCCATTCTTCTTTAAACCAGAGGTCGATGTTGCATCTCTGTTTTTTGTGTTCGTTTTTTTATATGATTATTAGTTAATCTTTCGTGGTCGATTACGGTTCATGGTTTTCATGTTTTTTCATACTGATTTTATTTCTTAAGGTTTCAATGTTGATATATTGTGTGTTGATTGTTTTAGATTTAGGGTTCACTAATTTCTGATCAAAAATTTCTGATTTAGGTCGATGATTGTTTTATGTATAGTTTATTCATTGATTACTTTGTAATCTGTTTTTTTTTATTTTTTGTGGACTTATTGATTAGGTTTCAATGTTGATGTATTGTATATCGTTGATTCATGTTTCAATCTTTACCTATAGTTGATTCATTGATTAGTGCTATGAATGATTCACTTTCTTTATTTTAAACTGATTT
This sequence comes from Ambrosia x helenae, assembly GCA_030844895.1. Classification (NCBI taxonomy): domain Eukaryota; kingdom Viridiplantae; phylum Streptophyta; class Magnoliopsida; order Asterales; family Asteraceae; genus Ambrosia; species Ambrosia x helenae. The sequence goes on along the minus strand of CM061234.1, from coordinate 81,495,597 downwards.
TAATCAGTTCTGTTTGAAATCATTATTTATACATTTTTCATATTTAGGGATCATGTATTTTAAACTGATTTACATGTTTAGTTTCAATTTTGATGATTTGTGGATTCATTGATTAGGTTGAAATATGAATTTTATATATTTTCTGATTTAGTGATCATTGTTTTCTTTGTTTTTTAACTGATTTTTTTATACCATTCACCTGCTCATCCAATAATATTAATATCAATCCTTTTCTATTTTTGTTTTTTACAAATACAGGTGCATTTCGGTCGTGTGACAATGGATTACAAGGTTTGCTAAAGTTTTTATTTAACAGTTAAAGTTTTTTAGTAGTCTTAAAAGAATTACAATTTGCCAAAGTTTTTATATCAACTTTTGACTTTTTTTAGTAGTGTTTCACTTTTGATGTCAAAGTTTATAATTTCTGACTTATCATTGATCAATGTTTATTATTATTTTTTTCAAATCATTAATAGCAAGGTCATATTACATTGGAAGTACTTTATTGTTTTACAAATCATTAATACAAAAGTCAAAGTAACGTTTTTTTTATGTGTAGTATTTCAAACAATGTTAATAAATAACATACAAATAGTCAAATTTCAACTATATTTTAGAGTTTAATATTTTGACTTTGAATTAATTCATTTTTTAAACATTTGACAACAAAGCTTTCAAAGAATTCCGTAAATTAAAAACCAAACGCATGTAAACACATAATATAAACACATAATAAATGCTAGAATATTTGATTTATGACTTTCTATTTTTATCGTATAGCATCTACTAAGAACATATATTTTTTTTTATAAAATTTCGAAGCATGAGTCATAAATCTTTGACTTTTTATATCAAAGTATAGTGGTAGTTTACTTTTTAATGTAGAATTTTTTAATTTGTGTTTTATCCTTGGTGATTATTTATGTGTTAAATTGATTATTTAAAATGTATAAAACGTCAACAAGATGAATTAGTACATTTGTAACAACTTTATTTTTTCATAAATCATTGTTAGCAAATCCGTATTAACGTTTTTTTTAGCATAAACTAAGAATCCTTCTAATTGTAACTATCTAACAATGGTAGATTTTAAAGTTTTACATTTTCATTTGAATGATTTTATTTTTAAACATTCAAAATGAATGTTTTTTTTACATTTTTCGGTTATTTAAAAATCAAAAACATCTAAACAAAAAATAAATGCTTAAATATTTGATTTGTGACGTTGCTATTTTTATAAACATACTAAAAATTTTACATGATTTACATAATATTGGAAACATGTAAATTACATAATTTTAATTTCCATTTCATATTTCGGTTGCCATTTCACTAATCTATACTAAAAATAAAAAAAATCAGCTTATTACTTTGCTATTAGTATATTATAAATACAAATGCAAAATAATAACTTTTCCCTCAATCTTTTCTTTCAGAGTTGATAAGGTATCTGTATAATTTATAGATTCGTTAATTATATATCGCTTCAATAGGAAGATTGTAGCATCCAATCTATTTTTTTCTTACATACTATAAACTTGCAGGATTATGGATCCAAACAATGTAACCTTTTTGAATGACATCACTTGGCGGATTAGTCAGTACACAATCAAAGTTAAGGTACTTAGACTTTGGAGGCGAGCAATAAAGCTGATAACCTGTCTCAAGAACAGAGAATTGGTTTGTTTAGTTACTCTAAAAATTTAATATATCTATTCTTAAATTTTTCTGATTTTGTACTTAAATAAAAAACTTTTTTTTTCTTATAGATTTCATTGGGTATGTTGAAGAATGGAGTCCACCAGAGCCAATAGAAACCAAAGGCAGGTTGAAAAACAAGATGAACCTTATCTTTATTGATCTAGAGTATGTTTTTCATCTTTACAAATCATAATTTATTATTTCATCATTACTACGGCTATGTTGATTTAGTTGTAGACGATCAATAGCTACGAAGACATATTTGATTATGTTCCTTTTAAGCAAGATTGTATTTATATGTAGTGGGATCAAAATTATGTGTTCTTTGTGGGATGAGTATAGTGAGTAAATGTTCGAATACATCAAGCAGAATGAAGCCGAAGTCAATGTCGTTCTCATTGTTCAATTTGGTAGCTTTAACAGTTATAAAGGTTTGTCTTTATTACGTTTTTTTTATTAAAGTTTAAATATTTTTACATGTGTATTATTGTTACATTTGTAGTTATTTTTTTCTTTAAAGGAAATGTAACCGTGCAAAATGGATTCAATATCTCTCGGCTCTTTATCAATGAAGACATTGAGGATATTTTTGCTTTTAAAAAAAGGTATTATACTTATGTGCTTCTATTTTTTATATATATTTTTTATTTTTATTATATACATAAATGATAAACTGCTTTTTACTTACAGTTATATTGAAAAGTTTAACTCTAAAGAATCATCTTCTGTTCAACGATCGCTTGGATCATCCGGTAGCATGAATATTACTGATGAATTCTTGAAAAAAACACCTTTCAGCACTATTCGTGATCTTCCTTTGATAACAGATTTTGTATTAAATGTTGACCTGATTAATGTTTGTTTTGTATGTTAACAAACAAGTCATTGTTGTTGGAACTGCTAAGGGTGTGGATGATAAGGATGAGTGGTATTACCTTGGTTGCGAGAACTGCAACCACAAGGTTGAGCCTACTTTAATTTTACCTGATGATGAAGACACAAAAGATGTTACTTCATTTAAACAGGTCTTGGTTTGCACCAATAAAGATTGTCCCAAACACATCGTATCTACTGATACAGTGTAAGAATTATGTTGCATATACATAAGTTAAATTTGTACAATATCATTTACTTAATAATGTTTTGTAATTCGAAACAGTAGGTTTAGAATTCCAATAAGGGTGCAGGATTGTACTGGCATAACATCGCTTACATTGTTCGATCGCGAAGCCAAAAAATTGTTGGGAATGTCAGCAATGCAGCTGCTAGAAATCTCCAAACATGTAACTTATTTCTATTCAGCCATAAACAATATACTAATTCTATTTCACATTACTTATATTATTGTTTTCAAGGTTTCTGTTGAAGAAAAAAAAAACTCGTGCTGAGTTTGATGCATTTGAAGAGAAAAAGTTTGCTTTTAAGATTAAAGTTGGACAATTCAACATTGATAACCATCTTAATGGATATGGTATAAACTTGTTTCGATCCATAATCCTGCAAGTTTATACCATATCCATTAAGATGGTTATCAATGTTGAATTGTCCAACTTTAATCTTAAAAGCAAACTTTTTCTCTTCAAATGCATCAAACTCAGCACGAGTTTTTTTTTCTTCAACAGAAACCTTGAAAACAATAATATAAGTAATGTGAAATAGAATTAGTATATTGTTTATGGCTGAATAGAAATAAGTTACATGTTTGGAGATTTCTAGCAGCTGCATTGCTGACATTCCCAACAATTTTTTGGCTTCGCGATCGAACAATGTAAGCGATGTTATGCCAGTACAATCCTGCACCCTTATTGGAATTCTAAACCTACTGTTTCGAATTACAAAACATTATTAAGTAAATGATATTGTACAAATTTAACTTATGTATATGCAACATAATTCTTACACTGTATCAGTAGATACGATGTGTTTGGGACAATCTTTATTGGTGCAAACCAAGACCTGTTTAAATGAAGTAACATCTTTTGTGTCTTCATCATCAGGTAAAATTAAAGTAGGCTCAACCTTGTGGTTGCAGTTCTCGCAACCAAGGTAATACCACTCATCCTTATCATCCACACCCTTAGCAGTTCCAACAACAATGACTTGTTTGTTAACATACAAAACAAACATTAATCAGGTCAACATTTAATACAAAATCTGTTATCAAAGGAAGATCACGAATAGTGCTGAAAGGTGTTTTTTTCAAGAATTCATCAGTAATATTCATGCTACCGGATGATCCAAGCGATCGTTGAACAGAAGATGATTCTTTAGAGTTAAACTTTTCAATATAACTGTAAGTAAAAAGCAGTTTATCATTTATGTATATAATAAAAATAAAAAATATATATAAAAAATAGAAGCACATAAGTATAATACCTTTTTTTAAAAGCAAAAATATCCTCAATGTCTTCATTGATAAAGAGCCGAGAGATATTGAATCCATTTTGCACGGTTACATTTCCTTTAAAGAAAAAAATAACTACAAATGTAACAATAATACACATGTAAAAATATTTAAACTTTAATAAAAAAAACGTAATAAAGACAAACCTTTATAACTGTTAAAGCTACCAAATTGAACAATGAGAACGACATTGACTTCGGCTTCATTCTGCTTGATGTATTCGAACATTTACTCACTATACTCATCCCACAAAGAACACATAATTTTGATCCCACTACATATAAATACAATCTTGCTTAAAAGGAACATAATCAAATATGTCTTCGTAGCTATTGATCGTCTACAACTAAATCAACATAGCCGTAGTAATGATGAAATAATAAATTATGATTTGTAAAGATGAAAAACATACTCTAGATCAATAAAGATAAGGTTCATCTTGTTTTTCAACCTGCCTTTGGTTTCTATTGGCTCTGGTGGACTCCATTCTTCAACATACCCAATGAAATCTATAAGAAAAAAAAAGTTTTTTATTTAAGTACCAAATCAGAAAAATTTAAGAATATATATATTAAATTTTTAGAGTAACTAAACAAACCAATTCTCTGTTCTTGAGACAGGTTACCAGCTTTATTGCTCGCCTCCAAAGTCTAAGTACCTTAACTTTGATTGTGTACTGACTAATCCGCCAAGTGATGTCACATTCAAAAAGGTTACATTGTTTGGATCCATAATCCTGCAAGTTTATAGTATGTAAGAAAAAATTAGATTGGATGCTACAATCTTCCTATTGAAGTGATATATAATTAACGAATCTATAAATAATACAGATACTCTTATCAACTCTGAAAGAAAAGATTGTGGGAAAAATTATTATTTTACATCTGTATTTATAATATACTAATAGCAAAGTAATAAGCTCAATTTTTTTATTTATAGTATAGATTAGTGAAATGACAACCGAAATATGAAATGGAAATTAAAATTATGTAATTACATGTTTCCATAAATGTTGTAAATCATGATAAATGTTAAATAGGATAATTACATGTTTCCAATATTATGTAAATCATGTAAAATTTTTAGTATGTTTATAAAAATAGCAACGTCACAAATCAAATATTTAAGCATTTATTCTTTGTTTAGATGTCTTTGATTTTTAAATAACTTGAAAAATGTAAAAAAAACATTCATTTTGAATGTTTAAAAATAAAATCATTCAAATGAAAATGTAAAACTATAAAATCTACCATAGTTAGATAGTTATGGTTAGAAGGATTCTTAGTTTATGCTAAAAAAAACGTTAATATGGATTTGCTAACAATGATTTATGAAAAAATAAAGTTGTTACAAATGTACTAATTCATCTTGTTGACCTTTTATACATTTTAAATAATCAATTTAAAACATAAATAATCACCAAGGATAAAACACAAATTAAAAATTTTACATTAAAAAGTCAACTACTACTATACTTTGACATAAAAAGTCAAAGATTTGTGACTCATGCTTGGAAATTTTATAAAAAAAAATCTATGTTTTTAGTAGATGCTATACGATAAAAATAGAAAGTTATAAATCAAATATTCTAGCATTTATTATGTGTTTACATGCGTTTGGTTTTTAATTTACGGAATTTTTTGAAAAGTTTGTTGTCAAATGTTTAAAAAATGAATTAATCCAAAGTCAAAATATTAAACTCTAAAATATAGTTGAAATTTGACTACTTGTATGTTATTTATTAACATTGTTTGAAATACTACAAAAAAAAAAAACGTTACTTTGACTTTTATATTAATGATTTGTAAAACAATAAAGTACTTCCAATGTAATATGACCTTGCTATTAATGATTTGAAAAAAAATAATAATAAACATTGATCAATGATAAGTCAGAAATTATAAACTTTGACGTCAAAAGTGAAACACTACTAAAAAAAGTCAAAGGTTGATATAAAAACTTTGGCAAATTGTAATTCTTTTATGACTACTAAAAAACTTTAACTGTTAAATAAAAACTTTAGCAAACCTTGTAATCCATTGTCACACGACCGAAATGCGCCTGTATTTGTAAAAAAACAAAAATAGAAAAGGATTGATATTAATATTATTGGATGAGCAAGTGAATGGTATAAAAAAAATCAGCTAAAAAAACAAAGAAAACCATGATCACTAAATCGGAAAATATATAAAATTCATATTTCAACCTAATCAATGAATCCACAAATCATCAAAATTGAAACTAAACATGTAAATCAGTTTAAAATACATGATCCCTAAATCTGAAAAATGTATAAATGATGATTTCAAACAGAACTGATTAATATCAGTTTAAAACAAAGAAAGTGAATCATTCATTGCACTAATTAATGAATCAACTATAGGTAAAAGATTGAAACATGAATCAACGATATACAATACATCAACATTGAAACCTAATCAATAAATCCACAAAAAATAAAAAACAGATTACAAAGTAATCAATGAATAAACAATACATAAAACAATCATCGACCTAAATCAGAAATTTTTGATCAGAAATCAATGAACCCTAAATCTAAAACAATCAACAAACAATATATCAACATTGAAACCTTAAGAAATAAAATCAGTATGAAAAAACATGAAAACCATGAACCCTAATCGACCACGAAAGATTAACTAATAATCATATAAAAACGAACACAAAAAACAGAGATGCAACATCGACGTCTGGGTTAAAGAAGAATGGAGGAGAGCTACCTTGAAGGAGACGATAAGAAGGATATGGATGATCGATTATGGAGTCCCGAGTTGTTGATGATCGGTTATTGTAATGAGAGGTTTTGATTTAGGGTTAAGAATAATATAAATGATTGAGATAGGTTTAGGAGATTAGGAAAGTTATTATTTAGGAAAGTTATTAATTGACAGTTTTTAATGTTTTAATTCAATTTTCAATTTAAAAAAGAGAAATTTTTAAAAAATCTCACAAATTGCCATATGGCACAATGTGGGTGTAGAAGAGATTGAGGTGCAATGTGGGAGTGCCATGTGTCTCACATTGCTTTCTTTTATTATATGTGTAGATAGATAAGTTTAAGTGTTGTACATTATATATATATTTACAAATATATACACACACAATATAAAAATACCCATATCTCACTAATATCTCACCGCGAAAACCGATATTTTACCGCATTAACTGTTTAAGGCGTATATTCCCTTTACATGCGTAAACTGACAAACGGTTTAATCAGTTATGTATAAAAATAAACGGGAAAAGACACAATTACCATTTCAATCTCATGCACCGTATTTTGGACCTATTACTATAGATTTTGACCACTGGTTCCAATAGAAAGTTATATTCAACATCGTAATATCGAAATATATGTAAGGAACCTAGCAAAAAATTGTATACCATATACTTTTTAAGAGTAAAGATGAAATACAAAGTGTTTTTCGATAAGAACTGTGTGAATTAAAGGGGGTAAAAAATTTTTATTTTTTTTTTAGAATTTTTTTGGCATGTGCTTAAACTAAAAAAAAATTAAATTTTTTTTTAGTCTAATTACGTAATTAAAGTAAATACACTAGTTTACACTAGAGTAATTATGTAATTACTCTACACCAATTTTTTTTTTAATTTTCAATAGTATAATACATGTTTAACAATATGGGAAAAAAATTTCGAAAAAAATATCCTCCTTTGATTCTCACAGTTCTTACAAAAAAAAAAAAAACAGTTTATACAGAATCTTTCCCATTTTTTTTTAAAATCGCATAAAATTGTTGTTCAAATAGAAACAGAATGATAATCGTAACTAGAATATTGTGTACCTTAAACAGAGCAAATAACAAGAAGACGATCGTCAAAAGCAAAGCGGCCGTTTCTTTAGATAATTTGTGACTAGGGTTAAACATTCAATGAAGACAATAATATATATGATTGGTAATGGGCCCTACTTAATCAATAAGTAAAACATACTCCCTCCGTCCCATTTTAAATGTCCTCCTTTCCTTTTTTGTTTGTCCCAAATTAAATGTCCCTTTCCAAAAATGGAAATGTAATTTCCAGTTTTGCCCATAAAAGACAAAACACAATCACCACTTTTGAGGATATTATTGTCATTTTACCACATACAAACAAAAAATTTCTTAAAATGTGTGTTTTTGGAAGTGGGACATTTAAAATGGGACGGAGGGAGTAATATACCCCGGTCCTCAAACTTGGGCTAATTTTATTCTTAAAATTTATAATGGGTCCTATAAATCGGGTGGGTCGGTTAATCGGTGCGGTTCGGAGATATAGGGTATGTTTGACAAGAAATTTTTAAGAGCTTTTATGAGTTTAAAGCTTCAATATTCAAGCTTTTAAGAAAAAACTCATAATCAATAAAAAGCCTTGTTTGGTTGAAGCCTTGAAGGAGCTTGAAGGTTTTAGGTTAAGAGAAAAAGTTCTATATTGAAAATCTACTATTACTAGCGTTTAAGAAAAAACGCATACAAGCTACAAGATTTTAATGAGTAAATGACACAAATATGCATTCTATCATTAAAAAAAACATGTATACTTGCTTTTAGCTAATACCCATTTTGATTATTTTATACATTTTATTAAAAGCTCTAGCTACTCTGTAAAACACCAAAATATATTTAAAAAGCTACAGCTACTAGTTTCCAGCTACAGCTACCAGCTAGTTTTGCCAAACATACCCATAAATAAGCATAACTGAAAGGGAACGTAAAAACATGTTTTAAGGAATAAAAAATATTGACCAGTCAGTGTTAGGTCTGGTTAGGTCCATCCAGTCATTTCCGTTTACTTATGTTGGTTAATTCAGTTATTGGTTGGTTAATTTAGTTATAGGTCAGTTGATTTGATACTCTACTGATCACTAGTTTTTTTTTTTTTTTTTTGAACTGCAAAACGAAACTTTATTAAAACTAGCTAGCAAGGAACTAGCAAAAAGACAATCCGGAAATACAATATCCGAAAAACAAAAACACCCGAAACAAAACCCGAAAAACGACTAAACAAGTCTACTGATCACTAGTTGTTATTATTGTTCTTTCCATGTGACTGGGAGAATTAAGTTGGGTTGTCATGTAAGACTCAATAGATTGACCATTATACTTTTTATATCCTTTATCCACATAAAAATGTTTATTTTCCAGTATAAAAAGGTTCTATGTTTCATACGCCATGTGACACTATATTCTGGGGGTGTGACATCACATTTTGAGGTATCTGGCAGCCTTTTTATTGGTGTGTGATGTGTGCCAGGGTGTATGCATCCTAATTAGAGGGTGTATGATTCCTAAACTAACGCATTCTCCCTCTCCCCCCTCTCTCCTTCTCTCTCCCCCTCTCTCCCTCTCTCCCTCCCTCTCTATAAATAGTTATATTTATAAAAGCATACACATAAAAGTAGTTATATTTGGATGAATGGCTAGGATTGAGTTTTTATAGTTTCTAAAGTAACGCTCTGTTCCAGAGTTTCATTTAGCAAGGGAAGAAAAAAGAATTGGAAGGAATGAAGGAAAAAATGTGTTTCAGAGTTTTTGTATAGAGAGAAAGGAAGGGAAGAGGAGAGAAAATAATGGGGTTTTTAGGCATAAATCTTGTCTTTCCAATTTGAAAGGAACACGAGTGAAAAGAAGGGAGGGATAAGGAGGGATTTTCTTTCTCTTCCCCCCTTAAATGAAACTCTGGAACACAGCGTAAAGGGAGTTTTTATAGGATGGCTTAGTTTATCCACACACCCTACTCAACCACTCAACCTCCACATTCTCTCTCTCCCTCATCTCTCTCTATATATATATATATATATATATATATATATATATATATATGGTAGGGATCATGCGAGAACCAACTTTATTGTGAGAACCATGAGAACCAATGTAAACAGAGGGCAGTATTGCAAATATGATAAAGACATAAAAAAAAAACATGAAACACAATTCATCATCACATTCATCTCTTCCCCCTTTATCATCCAAACCCTAGCTCTCTAAAATTCATCATCACGGTTAGTGTTTCATGTTTATAAAACTTGACTGTTCGGGTTTTTGCCATCTCTAGTCAATGTACTCGTAAGCATGCTGATCAACTTAATGTTATGTTACAAACCATGACCAACTTTGAGCCACTTCACAAGCTACAGGCTCATGATGGTTATATCCTAAAATGTCTCCTTTCACCAGAGTTTTGTGAGCCTCAACGGTTAGATTTCAGACTTCTTTTGTTCCTTTGTTGGGAGCGGTTTGATTTTGTATTGATTTGAATTGTTTGTTTTGGGAGTGATTTTTAAACAGGTATCTAGGAACCGCATCATCTGATAGCACAGTCAAGATATGGAATGTAGACGGTTTCACCTTGGAAAAAACTCTTGTTGGTATGTTAAGTTTGTTTTGTCTGAGAAACCGAGAATGACGATTATATGTTGTAGAGCTATGTTTTGGTTAAGGTTTTAGTTTATATATATTAGAGTAGTTGGAATGAAAATGATAAATTATGTATTAAAAAAATTGTTGCGCCTATTAGGTGTTTGATGAAATGTCACAATGAAGAAATTTATATAAGTGAATCCTTATCAAGTAGTCAAATGGATGGAATTTTGGTAGTTTCTTGTGTAGAGTTTCCACGTGATGATTGATGATGATTGCCACCTAACTAAGACATTTACTGATGGTGATCTTGGACGAGCACTCTAAGCTAGCAAAGTGGGCATCTTCAAACTTACGGTCAGTGAAATGTACAACAGGTATCCTATCTTCATTGGACTTGATCATTTATATTGTTTATGTTGATTTTTATATTGATGCACATGTGCGTAATTTATATGGTAATGATAAAATTAATGTTAATGCACGTTGAAATCTTGTTATCATCATTAAGGTCTTTTGCTCTAACGCAAATATGCATATATTATGTGGTAATGTAAAAAGTAAAGTTAATGCACATGTGCATTAAGATTGAAAGTTTGGTTTTATTATGTGTTGTTTATTAGTTGTAAACAAAGATGGGATAAAAAATCAAAGAATGTAACTTGTGTTATAATCGAGGTATAAAGGGTCAAAAAAGGCTACCGGATGCAATCGAGGATGATGACATAATCGTTGACCAGGAAGTTAAAAAAGGTCGGTATTAATTATTTAAGCAATTTAGATATATATGCACATATGCATATATGTATATTTATCACGTTAACTAATAAATGTTAATTTTTAGTTGTTTAAATACACGAACAATGTGATAAATTTGAGAAGTATACGTTGCTTAGGTTGACTGATGAAAAAACAAGGGAGATGTTCGATGAGGCGTCAATGAGATGTGAAAGAGTGTTGTAAGAATATAAGTAAAAGTAGAAGAAGAAGATGAAAAGGGGGGCAAATAAGCAATAGAAGGGGACACTGTTGGTGAACGTTAGGTTGTGGGATAACTAGAAGTTTGTAGGTAGGTGGTTAGTGGTAACATAATTGGTTTGTAATATGAATATTTTTTTTGTTATCGTTTGTTTTATTGAATTAATGCGTTTGGTAGAAATTACATGTAGTTGTATCATAAAAACAAATTGGTATAAAAACTTTGTTATTTGAAGGATGATGCATGCACATAAGTATATTTTGGGTGGCCTTATATGGTGGTTCATCGGTTGATTATGTTTGTAATTATTATTTTTAGCATATTTAAATTGGTATGATAATGAAATTGATAGATGAACATGTGAATGATTATAATTAAACCCCCACCACCCGAAAACCTAAACCCACCACCCCACCCCATCCCACCATACCTAAAAACTAAGCCCTAAAGCTAAACCACTAAAAAAAACCTAACTATATTAGTGAAATGCACATGTGCATGCAGTACACTTTCTTATTTTATAGTTCTTATATAGAGTTGTTTTAAGTTTATTCATGTTTGTTGTTATACACATATTTTATTTTCAATTTATGTTATAATATGCATGACTAAACACTTGACAAGTTCGAGTGTATTTTATATCTCACTTTGTGTCCATTTAATGATCATTGAATAAAATTTGTAACCATTTATATATCTGTATCACGTCAATTTAATAATCATTTAATTATGGTAATTGACAATTCATTCAAAAGTGTGATTTAATAGTGAAATGCACATATGCATACGGTATATTTCTGTATATATAACAGAAAATTGCACATGTGCATCAGGGATGACGTCATATCAACCATTTTTTTTTATTTTTTGAATTATTAATGAAAAATAATCATTTTGGTGTTTTTACTTTTTTTTATTATTTTTATTTATTTAGATTATATAATTTTTTATTATTATTTTTTTATTTTTTTTATGGAGAGGTTTTTGTAGACACACTTCATATTTACAAAAATACCACATGTTCACACTAGTTCCTTGGTTCTCTCCCTAAATGATGGTTCTCAAATGATCCAAGTCCTATATATATATAATATGAGTATATATAGAAAACCCAAGTTATATGGTAAACCTTAGAAACCCAATATGTGGCTAGAATTAAGCCACGTCATCATGTTCCAAAATCAATTTATTAATAAGAAAAGGGTAAGGAGGTCATTTTACATATTGGCATCTTTTGACAATCTCTAGGAAATCTCCATCAAATATAAGAGAAGGTTTGTGTCCCATCCTTTTTTTTATTTTTAAACCACACTCACTCACTCTCTCTCTCTATCCCTCTCTCTCTCTCTCTCTCTCAAAAATCAAAAAGTAGATCTGGATCTGCAAGTCGACATCTACCACCATCATCATCAACATCGACCACCATCACCATCATCAACATCCACCACGGTCACCATCATCAACATCACCACCACTAAAGAATAAGCATCGAAAGATGATCCAGAGATACAGAGATCCACCACCATCATCAACATCAACCACCACCCCCATTAACATCGACCACCACCACCATATATACTATACCAAGAGAGGGAGGGAAAGAGGAGGGTAGTGACGGTGGTGTTTCGGGTTTAAAGATGGTGGTGACGGTGGTGTTTGGAGTTCAAATATGGCGGTGACGGTGCTACCCACAATTGGTGGTGTTCCTAGGTATCTTCTTTTATTATTATTATTATTACATTCAAACCGTCAAAACAGAGGTGGTTTTGTTTTTTATTTTCCCATATATTTTTTTTCTTCGAGCATATCTTCTTTTATTATTTTATTTTTATTAATTAAAAACTCAATTGCAAACAAACTCATCAATGATCATTCACAAGATAGGTATTTGTGTCCTTTCATGATGTTTTTTTTTTAATCTTGATTTATTATTATTATTATAGTCAAACAGTCAAAACATAGGTGTTTTTTTTAATCTTGATTTATTATTATTATTATTATTATTATTATTATTATTATTATTGTTATTGAGTAAGTCAGATCTGACCATGGCAAGTGATAGGAAGGGCGGCATTAGTCAAGTGTTTGAGTCATGAAGAAAGTTTACATGATAGGTTTTGATCGTAACAATTATGTTTGTTAACACATGTTCACATTTGGGGCCCGACTAACATGTGCTACTCCTGTTTAGTATGTTAGATGATGAGTTGGTCACACCGGTTAATATCTCATCTATTGTTTTGCAGTTGATAACGAAGACCCCCACTGGTTAACATATGTTAACAAACGAAGTCGAAGGAAGCCGAGAAAAATATGCAGAATAACTTTTTAATAACGTTTTCTTTTTTTGTACTCAATGTATAAAGTTACTAGATTTATTTTGTTAAAGTGGTTAATAGTTTGTAATGATACTTTGTAATAACGTGTGTTAATAGTTTGTGTGCTTTATTTCTAAGTAAACTAATGATGTGAAAACTATAGGGGTAAGCAAGAAGAAAAAAGGCTGACAAAATAAACACAAGTTTAACATATGTTACCAAATAACACATGTTAACCTCTTATGCAACATTAACACATGTTAACCTTCCATACAGTTCATTTGAATGTCATGGGTAAGTTTTTGTGGGGTTCAATAGTTTGTAATGATACTTTGTAATAGCGTGTGTTAATAGTTTATATAATTTATTTCTCAGTAAACTTGTGAAGTAAAAACTATTGCGGTAACAAGAGACAAAAAAAAGGGATGCCATTAAATACAAGTTTAATAAATGTCACCAAAATAACACATGCAACATTAACACATGTTACCCTTTACACGCAGTTCATATGAATGTCTTGGGGTAGGTTTATCTCTTGTTCAATAGTTTGTAATGATAGCTTGTAATAACACGTGTTACCAAATAACATGTGTTAACCTAATGTGTGTTAATAGTTTGTATGCTATGTTTACTTATTTCTTTTGTAAACTTATGAAGTGAAAACAGGAGTGGTAAGAAAGACAAAATGGTTGACAAATGATACAGGTTTAACATATGTTAACCATCCATGCAGTTCATTTGAATGTCATGAGTAGGTTTTTGTGTGGTTCAATAGTTTGTAATGATAGTTTGTAATGATACTTTGTAATAACGTGTGTTAATAGTTTGTTAATTCAAAAAGGGTAACACTTGTTATCACACCTTACAAACACACCTAGTATTACTCTTTTTTGTTGGTAGGGGTTTAAAGGTTTTTACCAGGTTAACACATGTTACCATATTTGCAGACACAAGGACAACACATGTTATCACACATCTCAAACAGACATAGTATTTGTAACACCCCAACTGATGGCGGAAACATCGGGATGTCACGCATTGACGATTGTTCAGTAGCTCATGGTAATAATCGATTAAATAAATTACATACAATTGTTCTAAAAAAAATTTGTACATCAATTGAGAAACACTAAATATAAATCATCAAGCATTAACTCTAGTCTTCAAGCACCATTGTTCCCTGAAACCGTTAAGTTTGGAAAAGATGGGCGGGTCAACTAAAAGTTGGTGAGAATACATAGACCTAGTCTAGCAATGAGTTTGTAAGTTTCAAATGTTTAGTAATTCATATGTCTATTGTATATCAAAGTCTACATGTGGAAACAAAAACACAAATGATAGTATTCACATAATCAATCCTCCGACAAAGTTTAGGTCCATCCCGCATCCATGGTTCTCCTTATAAAGTTTAGGTCCATCCCGCATCCATGATTCTCCTTATAAAGTTTAGGTCCATTCCGCATCCACAGTTCTCCTTATAAAGTTTGGAACGATAACAATCACCCGCGCTCCCCATAGAAATGGTCAACGAATCTAGGTGGGGTTATCAATCCAATAGATCTATCAATGTATATCGCCAGCTTGGCCAAAGCTAATGATTATGTAAGTTTAAGTTTAAGTCTAACAAGTTTTTGTCTATGACATGTGGCAGCAAAGATTTACAACTAGACACGTATGAAGAATTGATCAAGTATAAAAGCATAAAGTTGTAAGCATAAAAAGTTGCATAAATGAGGCTATGTAAACTCACCTTAGCACAAGTCTTGAATAGTCTGTATGTGGCACAAATGATTCCAAGTATTACCTTAAATTCAAGGCAATAAAATAAGTCTAAGTTTTCTAATCTAAAGGTAGTCTAGGGTTCCTAATTTGGGGATTAATGATTGCTTAAGGGTTAACTTAGATAAATTGTTAATGAATTAATAAATAGAAGAAATTAGAAAAATAGATAAAAAAAGACTTTTGTAAAGTCTTGATTAACGGTGGTTGCATTTTAATGTTGTAAATGTGAAAATAATTTTTATTAAATTATTTTCTTAGTTATTGAATATATGGTATATTAATATTTATTTGTCAAAATATAGTATTAATGTCTAAAAATATTAAAATTCATAAAGTTTCAAATTAAAATTTATATTTATGTTATAAATGAAAAAAAATAATTTATGTAAAATTTTGATGTAAAAACAGTGAAAACGGATATATTATGAATTATTTATGATTAAAATAGCAAAAATTAATTAAAAAATATTAAATGAACGTTTTTTCTGAAATTAAAGTTTATTTCTGGAACATTTATTGATTTATAAGTTTAAAATAATTTTTGTGAAATTTTATAAAGTCGTGTAGATATTTTTATAGAATTTTTAACTTATAAATGAATAAACTTGTAATATATTTTATATATATTAAATAAATGATTTTTAAAAAACTGAAAATT
This sequence comes from Ambrosia x helenae, assembly GCA_030844895.1. NCBI lineage: Eukaryota > Viridiplantae > Streptophyta > Magnoliopsida > Asterales > Asteraceae > Ambrosia > Ambrosia x helenae. Next base: position 81,479,378 of record CM061234.1, on the reverse strand, counting down.
GTATGATAAACTTTACCATTAGAATAACATAAAATAATTTTTATAGAATTTATAAACTTCTTTTGGTATTTTAAAATTAATTTAAAAGATAAAAAGTAAATAAATATAAAAGGAAGAGTCTAAAAAATATGTTGCATGTGCCAGGACTCGAACCCGAGTCCCTGGCCGGTTCCATGTTTTATAATCACAAGTCCAGACCATCTGGTTCGGACCCTGAGAACAATATTTTTTTTATTTCAGCATATTATAAGGGTGTTAAGAGTTTAAACATTATATTTCAAAACAAATGAAAGAAAAAGGGTTTGGGGATGGGATCGAACCCACGGCCCTTCATTTGAATATCAGCCAACATAACCGTCTGATCTAGATCAGAGGGTTTGTGTTTTTTTTTTTTTTTTTGAAATCGTTTTAAGCGGACGTGGCTTGTTATCATCTTCCAAAAAAAAACCATTGGAACCCTAGATTTCGCATTTGATTATACACGATGTTAAAGCTTAATTAACCATAGGGTTAATGGAGTACAAGGGCCGAATAATTTACGGACACAAGCAATTGATTCATACATGTGGGTTATAACAACAAATAAGCAAACAATTTCCTTCGACCAAAAGCTTTAAAATTCGTAGGTTTGAGAGACATTATGCGAATGATGATGTGGGGTTAATGAATTTCGGCTCACTTAGGTTGTAAGGAAGGGCTCAATTTATAGTATTACATAAGAACTCGACGAATTGGAATGATTGACTAAGTATTAAACAAAACGCGTATAATAGAATAATTAAAGAATGATTTGGAGTAATTGAGAGCTTTCAATAACGAGGATTGTTTGCTTGTTCACCAATCCGTCTAGATCATTGCCAAATTGAACTGAATCACGCATGAATTTGAAACTAAGTATCGAATGGGTTTGGGTTTTGACTTCACAGGTTTGACTAGTTTATTTAGGAAGGTGTTATATTTGGTTGTTTCAGGAATAAAACTCAAGATAGCAGTTGGCTCAGCTGGTTGGAAGGTTGGTGTTAAGCTGTATGACCGGGGTGGACGCGGGTTCGATTCCCGGTCCACGCAAACCTTTTTTTTTAATAAAACTGATTTGGGCTCAAGGGATTGGGTGGTTTGGGCTGGGTAATCTGGGCTTCGGTTAACATGGGCTTAGGTTAACAAAGAAAATGGGGCGGGTTTGGTTTTTTTTTTGTAGGACTTTGTTATGGTAAAAAAAATCCTTACAAGTATATATATGTATAAATTATAATTTTGATATTCTAAAAAATCCGATTATTATTATTATTATTATTATTATTAAAATGTTTTGAAATAAATAAGATTTAGACATGGTTATTTTTGTACAAAAGAAGTTTAATATAAGTAAAGTGGGGATTTTACTAATTTAATAATTTGAAAGAAATACGCGATGTTACGGTCTCCCCTACTTTTGGGAACTTCGTCCCGAAGTTATAAAAATGCAGGTTGAGGGTGGTTAGGTAAATGTATGGACGTCAACTGTTTCGTATGTCAAAAATTTTTAGGTGCTATGATAAAGTGTTTCGAATGCTGAGGTGATATGTATGAGTTATATGGTAAAGTGAATAGGAATAAGAGTTGGATTACGCGGGTCTGAACTAACTAGGAGGGTAAGAGTCTGTATAAAAGTACGAATCCTACGTATGTGTTGATCGACTAAATGAACTATCAACTATAGGGTTTATATTTGGGTACCTACCAAAAACCTTGATAGAATTTCACACTACCTTAACGTACCTGTAAATTCATGATTACGTTCCGGACCGCAATCACCAATTTACCTTACATTAGGGTTTTGTATCCTTCTATGACTCTAAACACACATGTAAGTAATGCAACATAACCTTGTGATTGAATCTTTGTATCAATGAGTCTAATAAATCTTTGTATCAAATTACATGTATGATGTATCCAAAAATGAGTCCAACTGTTGAGCAGGAAAAAGACATCTACCAGTTAGTGAGTAGGAACCTCTATCGATTGTTGAGCAGGTGCGATAGCCTCTACCAGTCATTGAGCAGGTTATTAGAACCTCTACTGACTGTTGAGCAAGCATGATGACCTCTACCAATCATTGAGCAGGTTATTAGGTACTTTACTAACTTTTGAGCAAGTACTTCATCCTCTACTAGTTGTTTGATTAAGTGTAACAATTGTTGTTAGGACAAAAAGGATTGGTGAAACCACTTTTGCAAACCTTAGTCTAATTCACTTCTGTCAAAATATTCTAAGTATAGAACTGCTGAAGAAGAAAGATCAAACTGCTGAAGAAGAGATTCCAAAAGTACTGAAGAAGAAAAGTCATCAGAAGTTCTGAAGTTCAAACCAGACATTTCTACTGAAGAACTACTGAAGACAAACTACTCATCAGTAGTTTGTCATTCACCAGTACTTATGAGAAGATCTTTTCCACCGCCTTTGTATCAGTAGTTTATTAGTTTAGTATTACTTTTACTTTATGTACAAGTTCCAAGACTGCAACTTGTTGCAACTTGTTTCTGAACTTGCTTTTTGGCAAGGTTCATGTATTTGTAAAGTCTATAAATAGAAGGGTTCATCCCTCTGTTTTAGACATTGATTTTAATACAGAAATCCTTCAACACATATTATTGTTATTTCCATTTCATATTTATTGAGAATCTGTCTAAGTGTTTCATTCTCATTCAATACTTAGATTCTCAATAAATACTTATCATTTATTAGTTTTTCAACACAGGGGGAGTTATAACTCCTGTTGATAAGTGTAGCTTTAAACTCATAACATTCCGCTGTGCTATCACTGATCAAGAACTTGCTAAACACCTAAGTGTTCACTAGCAAGTTCACACAAAAGAGCAATACTGATCCAACACTTGGTATCAGAGCACTGGTTTATCTGATCAAATATCAATCTAACACATTGAGAATCAGACACAGGCTCTTATTGATATTCAATAAAGGATTATAAGCTCACTTTTATCAACATCCATCACTTTAAGAGATATTTGACAAATCAATACTCTTTAAAATGGATCCTCATAATACTGGTTCTGCCAATAAACCTACTATGCTAGTAAGAAATGAATATAACATCTGGCAAAGGAGAATGGCACATACCTTATCACAGACCAACACAGGTTGCTGGAAATCTGTGATATATAGTCCTCATAAACCAGTAAATATTAATCTTGAAACTAAAGAAGAGATTCCAAAAGACCCAAAAGACTATACAGATGATGATTTCCTAAAACTTGAGCTTGATGCTAAAGCTTTCTCTATGTTGGCAATGGCACTCCCAAATGAAATCTACTCTGACCTATTACATTGTGATAGTGCCAAAGAGCTTTGGGACTGCCTCAAAGAACAGTTTGGAGGAACTGAAGAGGTGATTGCCAACACCAGAGAAATCTTGGCTCAACAATATGAAACTTTTGCTCACATTAATGGGGAAACTTTAACTCAACAATTTGAAAGATTCTCCTCATTAATATCTGAGCTCAAATTAAATGGTCAGACCTACACAACTGTATCTATGCTTCATAGATTTTTAAGGTCTTTACCTGAAAAATGGGAAACATACTCTATAGTCTTAAGATCTTCACCAGACTTTAGCTCCCTCACTCTTACAAAACTTCATGGGAGATTACTTACTTTTGAAAGAGAAATTGATCAAAAGAAAAAGTTACAAAGTTCTGGCAAAACTGCTGATGACTATCTACCAGGTAGTACAGCACTATTGGGACAAGACTCACCAACTTGTTCAAATAGTTTTGGATCTTTTGACCATATTGACATAACTGTTGGGATCTCATCTGAAAGATCATTCCCAGGTTATGACAATAATGATTTTGGTCAAACTGCTGATAACATGTGTTTTATCATGGATGATTTAAATAATTTCAGCAGTGATGACTTAGAAGAAATGGATATTTTGCACCAACTGGCCATGTTAAGTTTAAAAACAAATAAATTTTACAAAAGGTCAGGAAGGAAGTTTCCAGGACTTAACAGTTCAACAAAAATTGGTTTTGACAAATCTAAACTTAGATGTCACAAGTGTCAAAAGTTGGGACACTTTGCTAGAGAGTGTAGAAGCTTTGGCTTTAACCAATCTCAGTCTGGAAACAATTTTAACCCCAATTATAACAGGAATAATGGAACACAAGGGAGTGCACATTTTGTACAGGCACAAGCTCCACAACACCAATATGTGCCACAAGTACAATATGTACAGATGCCTGCTCAACAGATGCAGAGCCAACAATCAATCCCTCCCTTTCCAGCTGCTCAACAACCTCCACAGCCTCAGCAACCCTCTCAACAAAGTTTATTTACTTCAGGGTATGTTGACTGGAGCAGTCTTCCTTTTGACACCACAGAGTGTAATCCTGATGCAGACAACAAGATGTTTGACATCAACTGGGGAGAGCCTGACAATGGAAGAAAGAACTTTGCCTTAATGGCATTTGAGGGATGCACCTCAAAATCTGCCTTGTCACAGGTATCAAAAGAATCTTTGACAAAACTGTGTTCAAATTCTTGCAAAGAATCTTTTGCTCTCATAAGAGAGACTAATGTGCACTTACAAGGAAAAGCAAATGACTCTGAGAGAAAATTCACTCAGATGAAATGTGATTTAGAAAGAAAACTTTCTGCAAAAACAAAAGAAGTTTCTAAATTAACTAACACTGCTATTGAAACCCAATCACAAATTAAAATCATGATAAATGACCTAGGAAATGTCAGATAAGAGCTTGCTGACACCAAGGTCACATGTGAAAAATGGGTTGAATCTTGTAAGGGGTACCAATTATTGCTAAACAAACAAAGTGCTTCAAATGTTAGGTTCGGCATAGGGTACAATCACACTGAAACACCAACAGATTTTTCCCCCAAAACTACTGAAGATGGGAGAAAAATTTTTTCAGGTGAAACTTCTGAAGAGGAAGAATGCACATCTTTCCATGAGAACTTTCTAAAAACACACAAAGAAAGTTCTTCAGAAGTACTGATTAATTCTGACTTTAAGCCATCAGTAGTTTCAACTACATCAGGAGTTGAGAACCTGAAAACTACTGATGACCTAAAACCAATCAATACAGTTAGAAACTTGTCTTTGAAAGAAAAGACAAAAGAATGTGAAATCTGTGGTTTGTTCAACCACAAGACAGAATTTTGCAGATACGGAAAAGGTATTCAGTTCAACAAGAAAAATCAACAACTGGTTGTGGGAAAACAAATCAAAAATGATTTTGTAAAAACTTTTTCTCCCAGGAAACAACAACCAGTAAACACCTTTTCTCAGAAAAAGACAAAATCTCAATAAAGATCTTTTTCTCAAAATTCTCTTTCAGTAGTTAGATCTGAATCATCAGCAGATTCACAAACTGCTGAGATTAAAGATCTTATAAACTTGGTACAACTACTGATGACCAAAGTTGATGGTGGTCCTCAAAAGGATACCACCATTGCTCTTAATGAAAAATCCATTGCAAAAAAGACATGGATTTCTCAACTTGGTCAAGAACAAACTGTAAATGTTCTCAAGAGCAAACCCAAAGCCAAACTGGCTTAGGTTCCTAAATCTAACTGATTTGCTATCTTGTGTAGAGAGTTTTCAGAGGCTTAAATAGCATTTGGTATGTAGACAGTGGACGCTCAATGCACATGACAGGATGCAGATACCTGATAAACAATTTTATCAGTCAAAGAGATGGATCTGTATCCTTTGGGAACAATGCTAATGGATATGTGCTAGGACATGGCAATGTCTCCTCTGGAAAAATACAGTTTGACAAGGTCAATCTGGTTGAAAACCTTGAGTACAACTTGCTGAGTGTGTCACAAATGTGTGATAAAGGATATTCTTCCTTTTTCACAAAGACAACATGCAAGATCATATCACCAGAAGGCCAGAAGTTGATAGAGAAGATCATTGAAGATCACACTTTGTTAATAGCCAAAAGATGTGGCAATGTCTATGCAGTGGACATTGAAAAAGACAAAGTACTGAACAACACTGCCTGTTTCTTCTCAAAGGCATCAACTTCAGAAACTGATCTCTGGCACAGGAGACTTGGCCATGTGAACTTTAAAACCATAAATAAAGTCACAAAAATGGGCTTGGTCAGAGGTCTACCCTTAAAAGTATACCAGTGTCAAGAACACTGTGTATCCTGTTTAAAGGGAAAACAGCATAAGTCCTCCTATAAGTCTATTGAAGAATCAAAAACAACTGCATGTCTTCAACTACTCCATATGGACTTATTTGGGCCTGTAAAAATCATGAGCCTTGGTAAGAAGAAGTACTGCTTAGTCATCATTGATGACTACTCAAGATTTACATGGGTATTCTTCTTATTTTCCAAGGATGAGGCTGCTGAAATCATCAAGTTCTTCATTCTACAAGTAGAGAAGCAATACTCTCTACTTGTCAAAACCATTAGAAGTGATAATGGGACAGAGTTCAGGAACAAAACTCTGGATGAATTCTGTTTGTCTAAAGGGATTATTAGACAATTCAGTGTTCCCAGAACTCCTGAACAAAATGGTGTGGTAGAAAGGAAGAACAGAACTTTAATAGAAGGAGCAAGACCAATGTTAGCTGATTCTAGCCTACCACTATACTTTTGGGCAGAAGCAGTTAACACATCATGTTATGTTCAAAATAGAGTCCTTATTGTCAAGAGACATTCAAAGACTGCCTATGAAGTTCTTCATGGCATGAAGCCCCTTATCTCCTTTTTCAGGGCTTTTGGGTGTCAATGTTTCATCTTGAACATTAAGGAATCTATTTCAAAGTTTGCTGCCAAAGTTGATTTAGGTTACTTTCTTGGTTATTCTTCAACTAGAAAAGCCTACAAGGTTTTTAACTCAAGAACCAGGATAGTAGAAGAAACACTGAATGTCAAGTTCAATGAGTCAAAACACACTCTCATTCCAGCACATCCTGCTGAACTTTTTGACCTTGACAGCTTCCATTTTGGACCTGAAAAGACTGTCACTTCATCCAAACCTACTTATTATGGTGATCAAAGGTTTGATGATGAGGATCCAGCACCATGGACTCCTCAAACAGTCATTAAGTCAACTTCAAAACTATCAGAAGTTTCACAAACTTCTGATTCAACAAATACTGAAGAACAAACTCAAACATCTGCTTCAGCACCTGCAACTACTGAAAACACGGAAACTGCTGAACCAGATATAATAGACCTCAGTAGTTTGTTTGAAGAACATGAGCCACCAACACCTGTCAGTGGTTTACAACAACTGATCGAACACAAAGACCATCCACTTAATCAAACCATGGGTGATATTGCATCAGGTGTTCTTACAAGAAACCAGCTTTCCAACTTTTGTCTCTTCTCAGCATTTATTTCACAGTTGGAACCAAAGAAGTACCAGGAAGCCCTCAAAGACAACAATTGGGTGCAAGCAATGCAAGATGAATTTCTTCAATTCAACAAGCAACAGGTTTGGGAAATATGTCCCTTACCACCAAACAAGCAACCAATTGGCACAAGATGGGTTTTCAGGAACAAACAAGATGAAGCTGGTATTATAATAAAGAACAAGGCAAGACTGGTAGTACAAGGTTACTCTCAAGAAGAAGGAATTGACTATGATGAAACCTCTGCTCTAGTTGCAAGGCTTGAAGCCATCAGGTTATTTCTGGCCTATGCCATTTCCAACAAAATAAAAGTTTATCAAATGGATGTTAAGAGTGCATTTTTGTATGGAAAGATAAAAGAGGAAGTGTATGTTTGTCAGCCACCTGGGTTTGAGGATCCTTCTCATCTTGAGTGGGTGTACAAACTAGACAAAGCTCTGTATGGGCTCAAACAGGCTCCAAGAGCCTGGTATGACACACTTTCAACCTTTTTACTCAAAAATAACTTCACAAGAGGTGCCATTGATAAAAACTCTTTTTATAAAACATGTTGGAAATCATGTCTTACTTGTTCAAATATATGTTGATGATATCATTTTGGTTTAACAAACACAAAATTGTGTGATGAATTTGTATGTGCGTATTAGGATCGATAACAAACAAAGATTGATCAAACAAGTTAGTTTCAGGTGCGTAAACCCTAAAACTATCACAAAGTAATAATCAAACAGATTCAAACACACAGATCATCATTTTTAATCAATTTCATTAATAAAACACTTGTTTACACGTAGAATAATGATTACAATCAAGGTTTAAACGTAAAACAAGTTTAACAAAATCTAGAGAGAGTTTTCAGAAAGAGGAGGGAATAATAATCATCAAAGTTACATTCAAAAATGAACTTAACCTATTTATAGGCCTGCACATTCGCCCAAATCGTTCATGCGAATGTGCAGGTTCGCCCATATCAACTGGTCGAACCAAGTTCTTCAATAATCTATTCTTCATTCGTCCAGATCCACTTCCTTCGCACCTTTAAATCCTCCTTCGCACCCTCTACATTGTTCCTTCGCACCTTCGATATTTACAAACCAAAATGTGTTTTACAATCCAAAGCTCTAGTCGCACTTTTGCATCTACAAACTCCTCCTCGACTATTGCTTGGATTGTGTTCGTCGTTCTTCATCCAACCTTTTGTTCCATAGTCTGATATGTCTTTGAATCATTTGTTCTCTGGTCAACACCGGTTCCTGAAATTGTTCCTGTTTCTTCGTTTTCAGCTCTGGCACCTTTTGCTTCTCCACATACTTTCCCAACTTCTCATCATAATCACATCCGGCATTAATATCAAACGCAAAGCACAGAAATACCACACGTTGGTACTTTCCTGCTTGCTCAGCATCTTTAGCATCTGAATAAATCGGATTATAGAATAGCATGATGATATCCTCATGTGAACAGTTTATCAACCACATGGGATCAAAGATATGCACTTTCTTATAATTCGACTCTCCATCCTTCAACACGATCACGGCCTCTGCAATCTTCCAATCATAATACCACCAGATGAAGTCTTTGGCAAAGTGTAGCGGAATAGGCATCAAAGGTATCTTTTTCAACACTTGCGGTGGTTTGTATTTCAAAGTCACTTTGGGCATACCGGTTATCAAATCAATATCCTTCTTATGAACGATTCGCTTTGGATATTGTGGTGTAAACAAGTCCCACTTGGTTCGGCTTTCACGAGTCATCTTCTCAGCAAAATAAGTAATCTGACTATTTGACGCTCCCGTTAAACGGTGACGACAAATGTCTCTGATTGCCCAATACGGAAGGGTCTTCAAGTGATGAAACTTCTCAAAATACAAGATCCCCTTCTCCCATTTTACTGCGAAACACTTCAACTCTTTAACAAACTTCCAGGCCAATGCACGACCTTTGAAAATCTTATTGTGAAGTTTGTAAAAGCTGCCTTGAATGTCAGGTTTCGGACGATTATTCTCCTTTTCTTTCAGCTTCTTTAACAACTGTTTTAAACTTTCTGATTGCTTGAACCGTGGCTTGTTATGTCCTTTAAAGATTTCATCTTCAAAGACTTTGCTCTTATCTCTTGCAAGCTTCTCGGCATGGTTTAGCAGTTCGTCTGAGAAAGAAAATCCACAATCTTGATTTGTTCTGAAATATTGTGGATATTCTTCGCTCGTTATATCTTCCATTTCGACTTCCTCGAATGCAGGAACATCACGATCATCCGAGTGATTTCCAGCTTCTTTTTCAGGAATCTTAGGAATAAAGTTATCAGCAAGTAATTCTTCTAGCGTCTTGCCCACTTGCTTTGCTAAACCTTCCAAAATTTCTTTCGAAATAGTCGCAGAAACTTCCCCATCTTCAAGATCAGGGTCATCATACTCCAACTCGAAGAGTTTATTGTTAGATTCAAATATTTCTGGAAACCTGCTAGTCATGTCTATCGTCCAGACTCGATCGGTTAACATCTGACGATACTTGTTCTTATCTTCTTCAGACAATGACTGCAATCTTTCATTCCAGAAAATATCTTCATCATCAACATTCTCACCAGGAGCTTTCGAGCTCGATTCACCGCCCTTATCCGAGTCACGTTTCTCGTATGTGAACTTATCAACATCATCATCATCGTCATCACTACTATCAAACGCAGAGCCGTCTCCATCACTAGATCCATCATCCGATCCACCATCATCCTTATCATCCTTTTTCTTCGTCTTTGTATCGTTACCAGCATCTTCATCTAGTTCATTATCTTCCTCTTCATCGGACAATTCATAATCAACTAGCTCTTCTTCTCTTTCTTTATCCACTTCACCAGCTTGAAGTTGAGGAGCCTGAGAGTACAAGTTCTTTATCAGATCATCCATATGCTTGTTACTCTTTTTCAGTTGTTTGTTCTCCTTCTTCAAGACTATAATCCTTCTGGTGTTACGTTGCTCATGTTTCAGCAACTTCTTGTTTTCTCTCTTTAGCTTCTTGATGGTTTTCTTCACAGTCTCATTGTCATCTGCCGATGTGACTACGACTTCTAACATCTTCTTGTCATTTGACTTTAACTGCTCAATCTCCGTCTGTTGTTTAATAATCAAATTCATCAACTCAGAAAATCTTTGATTCACAGCAGTCATGATGTCACTATCCACCGATACTTTAGTCTTCTTTGGTGGTTCAACAGCGTCAGGCAATTTACCTTTTCTGATTTTCTTCAGCACATTATCCAATGCTTCATTCACATCATCCATTGGAATTTCTTCTGTTTGTGGTGTGCTAGATGTTGCTGCAGTCTTCTGTTTCTTATGAGCAGGTGCAGTAACCGGTGATTTTGAACTTGTTGCTGGCGGCAGTTTCTTACCAGCAATCAATGATTCTATCTCTTTCTTTCTCTTTATACTTGGCTTCTCCTGCTTCTTCTTCTCTTTTCTAGCAGCTTGCACAGGAGAACCAACCAACGTCTCTTCAGCATTAAAACTCAAGTCTTCTACATCAACGGAAATAGGACTTTTGTTCCCTTGATCATCTTCTCTTTGGCTATCAGACGCACCAGCCTCAGTGGCCTTGGGCATGGTCGTCACTACTGTCTCAGCATCAGAATTCCATTGTTCTTCCTCAATTGTCTCTTCTGAATCAATGGAAGCTTCATCAACAAGGTTCAATCCCTTTTTCGCCATTCTCTTATTTCTACCTTGAGTACTCTTCTTCTTCTCTGGTTCAGTAACCTCAATCCTTATCTCTGGTTTCTTGGTCTTACCACTCTTAACGCCTACATTCACCACTTGTCTCTTGCGCTTAGCGTCAGGATCAACATGATGTAAAGGATTATCAGCATCAGAATCACTGTTCGCATTCCTTACAAGCCCCTCACCCGGATCTTTATAATCTGCCCTAGCTAGATGACCAAACAAACGTCTAACAGGAGGACGTTCTTCTACAGACAGACCTTTATAGGCTTTCATTCTAGCTAGTGTGTTTAGAGACATGTGTTCCTGAACAACAATGTGTTTAGCATCTCTCTTCAGTTCTTTGTACTTGTGATCGAATATCATTTGAAGAAAACGAGGATATAATAGAAACTTCAGGTTCTTCGTTCCATTCACTGGCTCCAATAAGTGAGACATCAGCATGCCAGAAACATTGAACGGTTTGTTCAATATCAAAGCAACCATCATCGAACTGATGCTCTTCCTCATCAAGTCATAACCTCCCGCAGCAGATCCAAATACATGGATTAAAACATGTGCCAGATATTTGAACTGTGGGCACAGTTTTCCTTTATGCAACGAACCGTCAGTGATTGGTCCGTTGTACTTCATCCTGAGAAAACACTTCCTTTGATCCATGAATGTAAACTCCTTTGGATCTTTCGGATCATCACTCAAATTCAGTGCTTCTCTCAAATCTTCTTCGCACACTATGACTCGTTGTCCCTGGATTTTGCTCGTCAAGCAAGACTCGCATTTCCAGAAATCTAGTTTAGCATTAGACCAGAATTCCTGAATCATGTCTCGGTAGATCACTGTCGGCGTAGCAATAGCATCTATTACTCTGCTTCGCTTCAAAAACTCAATAATGCCGACAAATTCTGTGTGCTTCTTCACGTCGCCAAGATATGCGCAACAGTTGTGCGCATTCTCAAAATCAAGCTGCTTTGCGGGCTGTGATGAGGATCCTGCCTATTCTGTAGTCTTCTGTTGTTCAGACATTGTTAGATCTGCAAAACAATCAAAAACACAAGTTAAAAATCGACAAAATAACAAAATTGAAAATTTTTGGTCAAAACTCCTTCCTTCGCCCAAACGGGGGTACGAAGGTGTAATTGTATAGGTGCGAATGAGAAACAGATGGTACGAATGTGATGATTTTAATAAAAAGTTTCATTCGCCCATCAAATTCTCTTTCGCCCAATTTATGTTCTTCCTTCGCCCATTCTTGGTCAAAGGAAGCAGTTCATATTTTTGAAAAATCAATTTTGAATTTTAAAGATCCTGAACATGACCATTTGATTGAAATAAGACCTAATAGTGCCGATAATCAATCCTAGACTAACAGATTCATCAATTATTGATTGTGTTTGTGTTTTCACCCAAAAACTAGGGTTTAAACACTGTTAGATGATTCTGACATGTTTTAAACTCTAATTTTGATTATTTCTCCCCCTAAAACTCACACACAATCAACCCTAAGCAACGATTATGAAGATTATGTTGATTTAGAACAGTTTTTAGACATTTAGGGCTCGTAATAGAAAACAGGGATTAAGAGGCTGAATCCATGTTAATTACCTGTAAAAATGATATGAAAATGATCAGTGATAAAGCACGAACACAATAGAATGATTTTAAATGAAAAAACAACAAGGTGAGGTTACAATCAAAATCTGGAAAAAATTATAAGTGGGGTTCGAATGAGGAACTGGATATATATAGACCTATTCCTTCGCCCGTTTTGTTCATACAAAGGAGAAACTTTTCTCTCCTTCGACCCTATTGAAAGGGTTCGAATGAGATAAAAGGGTTCGAATGAGATATGTATCAGGAACACTCTCCTTCGCCCAACCAAAACATACGAATGAACAAAGAAAATCCCACATTCGACCAAACGAATGGGCGAATGAGAATTGGGATTTTTGAAAATTTTCCAAATCTCAAAAACGAGGCCCGGTTCAATTATTTTCCAATTTTTAAGCATCCAACATTCATGTTTTCACATTTTAAAAGTTACAAAGCTCAAATGGTGTATCCAGGTTTAGAAAATCGACATCAACCACCATCAGTTATCAAAAATAAGATGAAAAAGAAAAATCTTTTTGGATTTTCTAAAGTTTATGCTAAAACACACCTAAAATCTTTTTGAGTTTTGTAATTTTTGACGAGAAAATAAAATGCAAAAATGTAAATGAAAAACTGTAAATATTTTTGTGATTTCCGGTAAAGGGATCATATCAGTTTTTGAGAAATCTGATCACACCGTTGATCTTTTTGAAATTATTATCATTAAAGACAATGTGTGATCTAGCAACTGCTGATATTGTGATCCACATAAACTCACATGCAGACTTTTGTGCAGTGCTTTATACTGATACTAATATTTATAGTATAAACGCAATTGTCTGTGGTTCCCACGCACACGACATACTCCCGTATCAAGAAGTAAATGCACAAAGACTCATTGTAAAGCGTGATTATGCTTTCGTTGTCTGTAATTGTACAAGATATAATGCATAGAGGTATACAGGTCAGCAAATTAATGCAGCAAAGTAACATATGCACTATACCAGGTTGAGGACTGATATTAATCATGATTTGCATCAATGATCAATACGATGTAATAGATAATCTTTGATTATCATATAACATGGAAAGTTCCTCAATTCGGTAACTTTAGGATTTGGCATATAGCTCTTTTATAAAGACACCCTGTCTGATCTAGGTCCGTAATGACTTACAGCAAAAGGTCAGAGAGGCTATCCCCAGACAACTAATAACATAACGACCCTAAACCTCCGAGTTTTGTACAAATACCCTATCAAACGAAATTACGGTACTAAGACCATATGCCCATGAGGAGTTCATCCACACAACAAATTGTTTGATATGTATGTATCAGGCACGCAGTAATAGGTCTACGAAGCCTATCAGCACATCGCACAGACTCAGACACACGCCCTATATAGCATTATATTATTTAGAATGTGTCAGATCCCCACTGATGTACTATCATTTCCCTTTATACTCCAGGAAATCATTTTAGAATTTTCTGATTTTTATAGATTTTCGAATTTACTGTTCCCAAGGATAAGCTGGAGCATTTCAAATATGTGACTGCCCAGATATCGTTTGTTCACAGAAATCTGACGGCATTAATCTAAGGGAAGAAGATATAGCAGTCAGCAAAGAAATTTTTCAATTTTTATGGATTTTTAAATTTTTCAATGTTTTTGGATTTTCGAAATTTTTCTGAAAAACAGTAAAAAGTTAAACTAAAAAGTGATAGACTGAGGTGGTGATCAGTCCTGTTTTTCTTTAATACCATTTGCTTTCAAAAGATAATCAAATCTGGATTTATCAAAAGCTTTGGTAAAAAGATCTGCGCGTTGATAATCAGTGTGGATTTTGACCATATCGATCAACTCTTTAGCATAACAATCACGAATAAAATGATATTTAATCCGGATATGTTTAGCCTTTGAGGGATTTACTAAGTCTTTTGTTAATGCGATTGCGGCCTCATTATCACAGTAAATAGGGGTTTTAAGAAATTGCAAACCGTAATCCACCATCTGCTGTTGGATCCAAAGAACCTGTGAGCAGCAGCTCGATGCTGAAACGTATTCTGCTTCACATGTGGATAGTGCAACTGCGGTTTGTTTCTTGCATTGCCAGGTCACGAGCCTGCTCCCCATAAACTGACATCCAGCCGTTGTGGATTTGCTGTCTTTGTCACAGCCGCCCCAATCTGCATCACTAAAAGCGATTAGGTCAAAATTATCATCATGAGGGTACCACAGTCCTTTCGATGGACAACCCTTCAGATATCTAAGGATACGCTTGACAGCTGCAAGATGACTCTGTTTCGGCTTCGATTGATATCGCGCACAAAGACACGTCGCAAACATTATATCAGGTCTTGACGCTGTGAGATACATCAGAGATTCGACGATTGCTCTGTATGTAAATGGATCAGTCAGCTCCCCCTTAAGGTCAACTCCAATCCCGTGATTGGGCTGTATCGGGTATCCATCGGCTTCGAATCATCCATCTGGAATCGGCTCAAGACTTCAGAAACATATTTCGTCTGGTGAATAAAGATCCCCGTTGGTCTTTGCTCCACCTGTAAGCCGAGGAAAAACTGCATTTCTCCCATAGCGCTCATTTCGAACTTTTCCTGCATAACTTGTTCAAATTCCCTGCACAGAAGTTCGTTAGTAGACCCAAAAATAATGTCATCAACATAAATTTGTACTAGAAGCAAATCATCTCCTGCTCGTTTCGTGAACAGTGTGCAGTCTACCAGTCCGCGTTTGAATCCTTTCGAAAGAAGATACGTGCTCAGCTCCTCATACCATTGTCTCGGAGCCTGGTGCAACCCGTAGAGAGCCCGGTGGTTGACCTACGTAAACTTCCTCTTTGACCACACCGTAAAGAAAAGCGCTCTTTACATCCATCTGATACACCTTAAATTTCTTCCATGATGCAAACGCGAGAAACATTCTGATAGCTTCCAAGCGTGCAACCGGTGCATAGATTTCATTGTAGTCGATTCCTTCAACCTGATGAAAACCTTGAACGACCAAACGAGCTTTGTTTCGTACTATGACTCCTCTGTCATCCTTCTTGCACTTGAACACCCATTTGGTACCAATTTTCTTTCTACCAGGGGGCAAATCTGTTAGGGTCCATACACCAAGTTTCTGGAATTGTAATAACTCCTCCTGCATTGCTTCCACCAAGGCGTCATCCAAAAGAGCATCCTCGTATGTCCGCGGCTCGACCTGCGAAACATAACAAGCAAATGACCAGTCATTCTGAAAACCAGATTTCTGAATTTTGGCATATAAAGCAAGATTGCCAATGTTTTCTGGTGCTTGAGCATTCTTCAGCTGCCCTCTTGTCATCACACTGCTACCAGGATCACCAATAACTTGTTCAAGCGGGTGTATCCGATGTATCCGAGATTCCGGATAATCAGGTACTTGTACTCCCATCTGAGTTGTCAAATTCTCTGTAGAAGCCAGATCATTACCCACATTCGATGTTGAAGCATCAGTAGTAGATGGGTTCACTGGTGGTGTCACTGTAGCGTTGTCCAGAATAGATTCACTTGTTGCATCATCGTCTTCATATTCTGATTCGGATGAATTAAGCGATGTAGAAGCCTCTTGGAACACCTCTTCTTCCAATACAGGAGCAGTGGCATCATTAGAAGCTGCTTGGGGGTTTACCGTGATCGGACGCACTAACGGTGAAGTTACGGCGTTTTCGACCTCGTAGTATAATCGAAGTACAGCTTCTTCAACCATGCTATCTAAATTGAATGATTCAAAGAAATCTTTGTAATCAAACATCCAATCTGGTCCTCCACCCTGTACATTTTGTGTATATCTTTGAACTTCCACATTAGCCCACTCCTCGACTTTTCTAGTTCTTTTGTTGAATACCCGTTTTAATGGGGTTGCATATCCAACAAAATAACCTTCTTCAGCCTTTGGTGCAAACTTTTCCGAAGGATTCAGCATTGTACATGGGGCACGAAATGGTTCTAGATACTCCAGATTCGGCTTGCGTCTGTTCAACAGCTCATAAGAAGTCTTGCCAAACTTCTTCACTGTCAAAACACGGTTAAGAGTATAACATGCTGCGTAAATAGCTTCGTTCCAGAACATGACTGGAAGATTTGAATCCGCAAGCATAGTTCTCGCCGTCTCTATAAGAGTCCTGTTCTTTCTCACTGCGACACCGTTCTACTGGGGTGTATATGGAGCGCTATATTCATGATGAATTCCTTTGTTTGCACAAAGATCCTCCATCTGAGCATTTTTAAACTCCGTCCCATTGTCACTCCGGATTCTTTTGATCTTCAGACCATATAAATTCTCCAGACGTGTAAACAGAACCTTCAAGTTGTCAAAAGTGTCGCTTTTCTGATGCAAACACATTACCCATGAAAATCTGGAAAAATCATCAGTCACCACAAGACAGTATAATTCCCCGACATGACTTTTACGTCTGACTGGACCGAATAAATCCATATGCAAACGTTCAAGTGGTAGCTCAACAGAATTAACTTTCTTTGGTCTATGGGATTGTTTGTGCTGCTTTCCCTTCTTGCAACCGATACACTTGTCATTCAGATGGAAGTGTTTGACATTAACTCCCGTGACAAGTTCATTCTTCACAAGCTGATTCATCTTTCTCAAATGAATGTGTCCCATTCTCCTGTGCCACATAATGGATTCTTTTTCTGTAGCCTTGGAGAGGAAACACGTGACTTGGCCATGGGTGGTCATTGCTTTAGACATGTCGAGAATATACAAGTTGTTAACTCTCGGTGCCTTCAGCATCACCCACTCTTTTGGTAGCTCAAACCCAGGTTTCAAGATATAACAGGATTTGTCATCAAAATATACAGAAAATTGTTTATCACAAATCTGACTAACACTGAGCAAATTATAATCTATCTGTTTCACATACGAAATCCGCTCAAATGTTACGACCCCATTGCTTACACTACCCTCCATAGTAATGTAGCCTCCCTTATTTCCAGCAAATGCCACATAACCTCCGTTAATGTTTTTGATGTCAAAGAGTAGCGCGAGGTCCCCTGTCATGTGACCAGAAGCTCCACTGTCAACAATCCATAGGCTGCTAACAGGGCCAGCTGGAGCTCCCTGCACATTTAAAGTAGATCAATTAGTTCTTTCGGGGGACCCAAGCCTGTTTGGTCTTGGGTCTTTGAACAGGTTGTTTCAAAGAATCTTTTGACTCACAAACATCTTGGGTTACCTCAACCCCTTTCTTCTCACTAACAACCTTCTTTTTCTCATTCTTCTCACTCTGTGAAGTAGAAGCTCCTTCAGATTCCTTAGATGACCAAGATTGCTCAGATCTTTTCAAAATCCGAATCTGAGATTTTGAAGTCTCAATCGGTTTCTTTACTTCGTCTTTAAAAGCAACCTTCTTGGTTACCTTCTCTGATTTAACAGAGACAGGTCCAACTGATTGTTTACCATTAGGTTTAGGACGACCTTTTTGGTATCAGCAGTTGAGTTCATCATAGGTTTCTTACCAGATTTATCAGTGGTCATCCGGTTTTGCTTATCATACGTCATCGGACGATTTTCCCCCTTGTTGTAAAAATTGTTTTAATTATGATAAAAATCTTGTTGGGGAAAATGCCGTCTCTGTTGATAGCCATAATTGTCAACCGGATACTCATGATATTGCCTCATCTCCACCTCGTGCCTTTTGTGCCGTACGTACGGGCAGGTGGCAAGTAAATGTCCCTGTTCCCCGCACTTATAACACGCACGATATTCCTCATAGTTTTCCTTGATCGGCGACTTGGAAAAACTAGCAATGGGATATCGATCGACCATGCATTGTTTCCTTAAACTCTCAGGAGCTGGGTCCTTCGAGTAAGTCGGTTCAATAAAACTATTTTCTTTATGAACAGGCAAAACAAACTGTGTGACATTGACCTTTGCTTCTTTTTCCGAATAAATTTTGTCTAAATCTCTTGAGGAATGTCGTTGGTCCTTTCAAATTTCGGGAACCAAATCGTACTTTCCTGCCAGATCTTTTCGATTTTTGTGGAATTGACAAACTTAATCGGAAACTCATCATCGGATAAAATCTTATCGGAGCCTTGCATCCGATAGAAGATTTTGACAGTTTATCACACAATTCATTGCTCACATCATTGGTTTTCTCAGATTTTAACTCATTTTTCTTCTCAACCGGTTTTACCACATTTTTCTCAGTTTTAATTTCAACATTCTCTTCAACTGGTTTTCTCACGATTTTCTCAACCTTCTTTACCTCTTTCTTTTCAAAACTCTTACCAACAAACTTATCATTTTTCTTAACCTCATTTTTGCGATGAGCATTTGCCATTGGATGAATGATCTGAGACGGTGAGACTGGCTCAGTAGTGATTATATGATTTTCATCAGGAATATCACTATCACTTTCAACCGTCTCAGATGACTCATCTTCTTCATCTGAATCATCAGTAGCGACCACACCCTCACTATTTCCCAGTACTGGTCTCACATCAGAATATGGATCCCCGACACTGGAGGTATTAGGTTCATTTTCTGATGTGGAATCAGGATGAATTAAAGTCTCCGGTGGTATTGCATGTAAAGTGTGATTCTCAAACAATACCGGAGATGGAACTGACTTATAATTTGCACTATTCGTCTGGGAGGGTTCTTCAATGATATGATCAACTACGTATGCTATGTGCTTGTAACTTTCTAATTTCTTGTTAACTTTTTCCGCAAAGCACTTGATGGTTGCCATTTCCAATTTAGTGTTTTCCATTTCATTGATGTAATTATTAATGGCAAGTTGTTTAATAGATAATGTCTTTTTCAGTTCAGACACATCCTTTTTATAACCATCAAGAACTTTGTTGAAATCTTTTAAGTCCTTTTGATAAATCTGACAGTTGAGTTTTGCACTCTCAAGTTGAACCTTGAGAAGCTTGTTTTCATCAGTCAGTTTTTCAAAATCAGCACATTTATCACATTTAACACAAGATTGAGTTTCAGAACTTACCGGCTTAGGAGGTTCTGTCATGGCCATTAAAGCAAAGTGAGCTTCCTTTCCTGCGAAGAATTTGGAGTAGTCAATCTTGGTGCATGCATCATCCACCATACATGACTTGCGGGTCATCAGGAAGTCAGCTTCAGCTAGCAGTTGGTCAATATCATCATCTAGTGAATTCACACTAGTCTCTGAATCAGATTCGCTCTCCATATCCGAGTAAGCTGAGTCGTATTGATCTCCAACATCAGTGACAGAATCAAGAATCATCCCTGATTTCTTGTCTTCACCTTCAGCAATCACATCATCATTCACTTCTTCAATCTTCAACTCCGACACCTTTTCAATCACAACCTCTTCTTCAACTTCCTCATTCTCATCCAACCTCATCTGCTGTGCCACACACGCAACATTCCCAGCAGTGATCTCCTCCACCCCCAATTGCATACCAGTCCAGTCAAAACCTTCATCCTTTTGGATAACAAGTGCTTGGTTTTGAGTATCAGTTTGGTTTTGGTTTTGTGTGTTAGGTGTAGAGATAGGAACAATAGTTCGGTTTGGGTTTTGTTGAGGTTGGTTTTGGGTTGTGGATTGTCTGGTGTTGTTGTTTTGTTGACGGTTCTGATAAGTGTTTTGGTTTTGTGGTTGAAAGCTTGAGATATTTGGACTGTTGTAAGACACTTGATTCTGGTTTTGGTTTTGTCGGTTTTGGTATGTAGAATTGAAAGGATTTCGGTTACCTTGTTGTGCTGGTTGTGTGCACTCCCTTTTAAAATGTCCCTTCTCACCACAGTTGAAGCAAGTAACCTTTGCTTTGTTGAATCCGTATGTGGTGTTGGGAGAGGTTGAGAGATCAGTCCTGCCAGTCTTCTGAATAAAATCAGTGGCTCTCCTCATAATGCTTGCAAAAGCCCACTGAATGTCCATCAACTCCATTTCCTCTTTGTCGATTTGAGCATAGTCCTCATTGGTGAGATTATTGTTACCAATTTGACTTGCTACCAAACCGTTGTAAGAAGCAACCATGGCAGATACTAGAGCAACATGCTGTTGAGCAATTTCAACAGTCACATTGTTAAGGTTTGATGTCTCTAACACAATCGGGTTTTGACTTGATTGTGCTTGAGTAATCTGCATCTGGTTCACTTGAGGAGGATATTGTTGTTGTTGTTGCTGTTGACTTGATGTATAGCATGCGGCTTGTTGTAATGGTGAAAATGGTGGAATAAAGTTTTGTGTTTGATAAGGTTGTTGTGTGTATGATGGTGTGTAGGATGAAGTTTGAGCAAGGTAGTTAATGGGTGCTTTTGTTGGTTCAACAATGTTAGACACACATGCTATGTGAGGTGCAACAGTAGATGTGGTGCTTGAAGCAGAAAGAGAGTTAGATGTACCACTCACATATAAATCAGGATTCTGTGGAATCTGAGCTCTCTTAGCTTTTCTCTTTTCCTCCATCTCTTTGTTTTCCAGCTTTTGGATGAACTCGTTAATAGTCCAATACTGGTAAGCATCCTTCTCCTTTAACACTTCGATGTGTTGGTTCCAGTAGGGTGGTAAAGCATCAGCAAATTTATCAACTAATTCCGACATTGGAATGCTGATCTCATAGCTCGACAATTCAGTGAGCAAATGGCAGTACCTTGGAACCAACTCTTTTAGGGTCTCATTACCCATATAACTGAAGTTTTCAAACTCCTTCCGAAGCTCTTCCATCCTAAGCTTCCTGGTCTTCTCATTTCCATCATGTCGATTTCTCAGCATATCCCATAGTTGTTTGGATGTAGTGCACGATCCAAACTGATGTAATAGATCAGTGTTGATCGCCTGGGATAGCTGAGAGAATGCTTTCTTCTCTATAGCAAACCTTTTCTTCTCGTCATCCGCCAAAATTCTCCAAAGGGATTGGTTCTCCAGTATTCTCCAGAATAGGAGCAACGTAACCCTTCACAATCATTTGCCATGCCTCGGCTCCTTCAAGTCCTTGTCCCTCAACGTGAATCTTAAACTTCGTCTTCCAAGTATTATACTCCTTCATGTCCATTAGCTTCGGTGGACGATTGCCGCTTCCAGAAGATAGATCATGAATAAGAGTGGATATAGCGTTGGTCGTCTGGGAATGGACTGCTGCTGCTGCGACTCCCCAATAGTTGTCAATCGGTTGTGGTAATGATTGAACAACTTGTTGTGGTGCCGAACTAGTCATTGCCATATAATTGATCGGCTGTGATGGTTGACTAGTCTTCTGAGCTGCAATGGACCACGGATCTTGTGTTGTCTGCTGTTGTGGTGTTTGAGTAGGTCTAGGCGTTGTTGGAAAGTTCCACATCTTGTCCTGCAAACAATTAAACACGAAAAGATTAAAAAATTTTCAAAACAGGATGTTCCTTCGTATATACGGACGTGCGAAGGAGAAATAAAGTTCTCTTTCGCCCGTTTATGATTGATACGAATGTAAACTAAACAACAAAACTCCTTCGACCACTTAAAACTCTCTTTCGACCGTTTATCAACTCCTTCGACCGTTCGATCAGGCGAAGGTGAAACAAGGGTACGAATGTGAAAAATAAGCAATCAAAGTCTTCCTTCGACCACTAAAACACCTCCTTCGTACAGAAAAACACTCTTTCGACCCAAATGAATTCCTCTTTCGACCAAACTCTCTCGTTCGACCCCTGTGATTTCAAAAACGGTTATTCTTTGAAAATCAGTTAATTTTGATCATGTTTTTCAAATGTTGATGGATTTTGATGATCTTAATCAGGTTTTGAATCGGATTTGATTTGGAACAACTTTAATAAAGAGAATTATCCAATTTAAACTCGAAATCAAGGTGTAATCGATCAAAATCTTATCACATCAGTTTGTTTATTGAAAACAGAAACTTTTTGACCAAAATTGGGTCCAAATCAGCTGAGAGATTATTAATTTGTGGTTGTTTGATCCGAAATGGCTCTGATACCACTTTGTATGTGCGTATTAGGATCGATAACAAACAAAGATTGATCAAACAAGTTAGTTTCAGGTGCGGAAACCCTAAAACTATCACAAAGTAATAATCAAACAGATTCAAACACACAGATCATCATTTTCAATCAATTTCATTAATAAAACACTTGTTTACACGTAGAATAATGATTACAATCAAGGTTTAAACGTAAAACAAGTTTAACAAAATCTAGAGAGAGTTTTCAGAAAGAGGAGGGAATAATAATCATCAAAGTTACATTCAAAAATGAACTTAACCTATTTATAGGCCTGCACATTCGCCCAAATCGTTCATGCGAATGTGCAGGTTCGCCCATATCAACTGGTCGAACCAAGTTCTTCAATAATCTATTCTTCATTCGTCCAAATCCACTTCCTTCGCACCTTTAAATCCCTCCTTCGCACCCTCTACATTGTTCCTTCGCACCTTCGATATTTACAAACCAAAATGTGTTTTACAA